>JAFIRS010005616.1:0-52851 GCA_018342105.1 Gonioctena quinquepunctata
AAGTTGTAGAGAGGAAGCTTACGTAACAGTCAAAAGCTTTAGATATGTCGCAAAACACTTCCTTCAGACTAGAATATAGATTTTTCAGAAAGCGAAAGAGATTGCATCTCCCGTACTCTTATTGGTTTGAAAGCTCAATTAAGTAATTGTATGTAATTTACAGCACTTCATAAAATTATTATCCGCTCCACCATAAGATTTTTATCACGAGCAAACAGGGACAGAAATACATAAGTACCAACTCGTTGGAGCTGTATCAATAGAAAATTAACCATACAAAATAAATTGGTACGGTTCATAATTAGAATTATTTCGGAACACTCTCAAAAATTCTATATAACACTGGGGGTTATTTTAAATGTAATACTGACAATATATAATAACCCTGATAACACTGATATAAGTACATGGAATAGTTTGTTCTTAAATCTGTTACATCGATCGATCAACCTCAAAATATATCACAACGAATTGTCATAACCTTAAATGCGACAAAAGCACAATCACAGAACGGATCAGAGACACAAATCACAAAAACACCCTGTGTGGTATGTAATTGCAGTTTACTGAATTATGACAAGAAACAACGTCGGCGCCATCTGAAACTCTAGATAACTCCCTTTATCAAGTGGGCTGGTGTCCCCCAGTTTGTCCCAATATTTTACAGGTATAAGTGAATACACCATGTTTTTAGACATATTATTCTGAATGAACGTGCCGTTGACATTTGTCGAATTGAAAGTTGAACTTTATAGTTAGGATTCGACATATTACCATGGTGGGTGGAGGACTGAAGGCGTCCTCGTTGGTTGGAAGTCAAGTTGATATTTGTGATTGTCCAGCCGAAGAAATACGTACATTTCAAAAATATTTTAATGTTAGTGAAGTTTAACAACTGAACATATTAGAAATCTGTTCCCTTCTTCTCTACGCTGGTAACCAGGCCGGATGACAACGGATTTGTCGAAAGAAGGGGGTAAGGTAAGATAAATAACACTGTAGGAGTATATTGCAGTATACGTGCATGGGAAATAATCAACGGGGTACTTGTGGTATCACTTCGAGTGAGACATCCAGGGTGCCCCATAATGACAAAGTATTGATCACGTAAGAGAGAGAGCACTGGCGAATTGTACACCTGATTGGTCAGATGCCATAACGATAGAAGAAGAAGATGAACTTTATACCAAACTAGCTGGTACACGCGACTTCGTTCGTGTGAAATTTGTTTCTTTCCTATGTTTGTTTTTGTGTTTTTCCAGAAATTCTATGCCTGTGACTTCGCCCGCTTTCTGTTATCTTGTTAGCCAGTTTCTCGTCATCCCGTTTCCCGTTTCCCATCATTCCGTTAGCCCGTTATGCGAGTTATAGCAAAATGTACAGTGCGAAAATATCCTTTGTGTTTGAATATCTGTGTGCACCAATTCTCATAGCGATAGGTTGAACGGTATAGAAGTTGATGCGCTGTAGCGCCATCTAGTGGCGGGTTGAGGTGAATTGGATAGCATAAAAACCTTCTCGTTGAAAAAACACCTAGACGTGCCAACTTTCATGGTGATCGGACGAACGGTGTCGAAGTTAAATACACATACAGGGTGTAATCTAACCTCTCGCACACTCGTGAATTGCATTTTAAAACGTATTGTTTTTTAATATTTGACACAAATTTTGGGTAGCGCCATCCGCCTAATTTCAGGTGACCTACTCAGAGGAAAACTTTGGCAATTGCTGAATGCAACAAACATTCAACTCGACATTTGGATAATATAGAATGTTGGAATGATTGTGTGGTGAATGTATATATTGCAGGAGGCTCGAGATACAACTAACCTTGTTATATCCAAACTGTTGATGAAGTCAGAACTGCTTTGAGGTACTCATCCTAATTATCACAGTCGATTGTATGAAACAAACAGTATATAAAAATGAAACATTCGCAATTGAATATTATTTTTAAAAGTTATATCAAGACCATTGTAGTGAATCAGAATACGTGAACTGAACACTGTTGCCAAGCAAGATTCTCGCATGCACGGTTTACAAAGCTGTCTAGGAACGAAAGTTTGTTAGATTCTACTAATGTTTTCTGATTAGCTGGTGAATGAAAGATCCGAATTAGCAACCAATCAGAAAACAGTACGCGATGTGCAGGAGAATTGATTTGAACATTATTGTCTTTGTCTTTTGCAGGCTGTTAAAACTAATCACCGAGCTATTCCGTGCGAGTTCTGAAAAGTAGAATACAAAATTAATCACTCGTTGCATTTGGGACTAGTGGCTCAGTGGTATGATCGTTAGTATTGTAGCCACTGTTACCACCCAGCGCGAGTTCAAATCTCGCAGCTGTCGAAAAAAATTTCAAGGCATCAAGAGTGGTTTCGGATGCCACTTTGAAAGGTAACGCCCCCGTGATCTTAACTCGAACAATTTTTTTTACAATTTATGAAGAAGTAAATTCCAATTCTGGTTGGATTCTAGAGTCGCCAAACTGTGCGGGCGTTTTCTTACTAGAAATATAAATATAATATGAATAATTTTTTGATAAAATGGCAAATTTTTAAAAGACAAAGACAATAATGTTCAAATCAATACTCGTGCACACCACGTACTGTTTTCTGATTAGTTGTTAATTAAGATTCACCAATCAATCACAAAACACTAGTGGAATCTAACAAATTTTCGTTCGTAGGCAGCATTATAAAAGGTGCATGCGAGAATCTTGCTTGGTAACAGTGTTCAGTTCACGTGTTCTGAATCACTACACTGGTCGCGAAATTATTTTTAAAACAATATTCAATTGCGAATGTGTTTCCCCTTCCAATACTGTTTGTGTCAATACTGTTTATCAGTTTTTCTCAATACTTTACGATATCAAAATTTAGAAACATATTTCCTCAAAATTGTTTTTGCATTCTTTTTCATTTTTCTCAATATCCATCTCCTGGAAAGTGTTCTTTTTCAAATTATCCCATCACATCTGTTAATTTTCATGATATTCCACTTTTGACATTGCAGGCACAACACTTTTCGTAAGTAATTGCACAAGTGCATCAAAATTACTGATAATTTTGCATGACAGCGTGTGGTCAAAAAACTGCACGAGTTCATTTTCATTTTTGGAGAAAGAGCCCGACCCGAAGGTGGAGGGCTCTATCTGAAAAACCTATTCAATGATACTAATTTTAAATAAATTCCATTCAGTATGATATTCATTACAGATTTAAGAATCAATATCTACTTGAAGAAATTGCTCGAAGTGACCTCCATTCACTTCCTGACAGTGAAATATCCTATGTTTAAACTCTTCTCGTACTTTTGCAAATGTGTCTGCGGAAACAGCCTCACATTCTGCAACAATACGTTGTTTTAAAATGTCAATCTTGTCAGGTTCAGTGGCGTAAGCCTTCGATTCAAGGTACGCCCACAGAAAAGAATCCAAAGGTGTGAGGTCCGGTGATCGAGCTGGCCATTCCGTTGAACCTCGTCCAATCCATCTACCACGATTCTCCTCATCCAAATACCCTCTTACTGCACCGTAATAGTGTGGAAGGGCACCATCCTGTTGGAATGTTATTTCCAAATTGCCGAATTCTTCTGGATTATCTTCCAAAATTTCAAGGATTAACGGTTCTATTGCGTTTTGCAACAGCTCCAGATGAACCCCCCCAGTTGAATTAGTATTTAAAAAAAGAGGCCCAACGATGTGGTTTCCCAGGATACCTGCCCAAACATTCACCTTCTGGGGAAATTGGGTATGTGTTTCACGAAACAGGTGAGGATTTGCGTCACTTCAATACCTCACATTCTGTGTATTTACATTTCCATTCAGATAGAAAGTACTTTCGTCACTAAAACAAATTGTTTTGACATAGTCTGGCTGTTGGTTAATTTTAGTTTCCATATTTTCACAAAATTCTAGCCTTCGGTCTGGGTCGTCGTCTGAGAGTTGATGAACCATTTTTAACCCATTTTTAACACCCTGTGTACTGTACTTCGACTGACTTCACAGGTAGATGCAACGTGAGTTGTTGAAAAAGTAGGATTAGCTATCACTTCTGCCAGTATATCAATTTTTTTCTCATCAGAAATTTGTGGTCTGCCAGATCGTTTCGCATCATTAATACTACCCGTATTAAGGAGCTCTCTTAAATAAGTCCTCAAAACGGGGCGATCGAGAAACCTCTCATTAAAAATGCGTTCTGCTGCATGAATATTTTGTCCAGTTTCACCAAGAATTAGGATCGCTGCTACTTCATCACCTAAAGCACGTACCATTTCGCTTCTTGAAGCACTTAAACGTTCGGCTCACAACAGTTTGACAAATTATTAAAATGTACAAAAATATTAAAAGTACCAAGAGCTGCTAAATCAGTTTAACGTTCGATCAACAATACACAAATTATTAAATGTACAAAAACTTGGACAATAACAAAAATGTCAAATTAGGGAGACTAACAAAAACGTCAGCTTATTTGACAACTATCCAGAGGCGGAGCTTGAATTTGGAATTTTAGTATCAACTGATTTAATTCATCACAACTTTGCGTTTTTTAAAAGCGAGTTGCCAAAACTGCCATAAACACAAACAAAATAGATTGAATAGGTTATTTCGATACCTTTTAAAAAAGGTGTCGCTTGCCGTAGGGTTCCATTTAAAATTATTGGACACAATGGCCTTGTGATGTCATCTTTGACGATTTCGTCATCTATCATCACTAGTAGGGAAGTTTTTAACCTTTAATATTCAGTTTCCAAATTTCACTTGTTTATGTATAATCGTTCAAAAATAAGAGGGGGGAGAGGACTTTTGAGAAGCACTGTATATTATGAAAGTATACGTAAAAATATAATTAAACTATTCATTCAAGGTTAAACTAAATCAAAAGTTGCAGGAACTGCAGTGAAATACACAATTATTATACGTATTCTGGTTAGACAATGCAGCTATCGGTGCATTGAAGGCTGAAGATGTTTGAGAATGCTGTGCCTGTGGTACGTCATTGCCACGCATGTTTTTGACTATTTTTTCATGGTGATATTCATCCATTTAAAGATATGGCGTTATTGATTTTGAATGGCTCTTGATTTTTATAGTTGCTGCTCGCCCACCCTCTTTTTTGCGAGATTGGAGACCGCCGAAGCTCGTAACGAATGGTTAGTAAGCTTGATATTCTCTGTATTCAAACCCGAAGCTTTGGCTTGTAGAACAGTTCATTTGCTTACTGTATTTCGTTCAGCAGGAATATCTTTATACCATGTTCTGTTCAACTTCCAAGCGAGATTTACAGTGAGAAAGGGTCGTTTTGTTTTTATTCCAACCCGCTTTTCTAGGAATTTTTTGTAAAGTCGAATTGGGCACAAATCGGGATTGATTCTATTGTTTCATCAGCCATTTCAATGAAGCGCATGGTTTTTCCCCTCCTTCCGTCGTCTTAGTAAACACAGGATCGTAAATAATCCTTCCTGTTTTTTCACCTACGTTATTTTCTTCTTCTTTAAAGTACGCAATTAAGCACTTGTGGCCTTCTCTACCGCGCCAAGCTATTTCGAAAGCAAAAACAAAAAATACCTTCTTCTGCAAACCATGTGTTTTCGTCACAACCACGAACCATATTTTGGAATTCATCGTACTTCAGAAGAACTGCACTTTCCTTTCTCTTCTCTGGATCTGTTTCTAGTTGTTTTCTTTTGGCATTTTCCGCATCTCTGGCTGCTTTTAACTCAATATCAGTAAAAGTGTTAAAATTCATGTTGTATTCAGTGAAATATTTTTCCATCAGTAATTTAGCGGTTACGTTCCAAATCGTTTTAACAGTCAATTCTTCGTACTCATCGCCATTCTGCTTACGCACATTGAATGCCCAGTCTGTTAATATTTTGGCCAGATCATTAATTTGTGTTTTTTCATCCAAAGTATAGTTTTTCTTAGCACATAAGTTCATAAACTGACGCCACAGGTATTTTCTGTTCTGTTTTGTGTTATTTGGTTCGTTTTCCAACACATTTTCTTCAATAGATTGTAATGTGCAATTATCGGTTCTTTCGCTTTCTACAATGCAATTATCGGGGGTAATACCACAAGAGCTCAGATTCAGCCGGATATTTTTTGCGGTTGTTTTCGAATACTTACTTTCATTGGCAATTTAATGAGAGCTGTTCTGACAAAATCACGAGAGCGTAGCTCGAGTGATTTTGTCAGAACAGATCGAGTTAAATTACATATATCTGAGCTCGCGTGGTATTTGGTAAGACAATTCCATGAATAGAAAACTCAATTCAATTAAACTTCATTTAACAAACTGAAAGAACAATAAGTAGAAGAATAATGTTTGGAAAGAACCATTGTTGAAAATACAATTATTATATACAATTGGTCCAGTAGACATTTGCTCCTTTACTGATGCAGATTTTGTTGTTGACATTGACATGGATGTTGTTGACACTATGGCTAATTCATTATCCGAAGCTTTTTCTCGGAGATTTGTTACAAGATGCTAATGATGCTCATCATCAAGTTGTAAATAAGGCTTTATATACTTGGAAGAGGAATGTCCAGTTATTTCAATTAATTCTTGTTAATTAATACCTGCTTTAGCTAAAGTTGACACGGCGCTTAAGCAATGAGAATGATTATTATTTGTAGTCAGTTCAATTTTTTCCGTTGAAATTTTCGTCCACTTAAGAATTTCGTTGACTCCTATAGGAACATTTTTGTACCAACCTTTTGATGAATTATTTTTCCAAAACGGATTGGGAATTATAAATAATCTATCAGTTGTAATATGGTTCGGTCTATTTGATAATATTTTATAAAACAATGTTACTGGGCATATGCTAGGATTTTCAAAGTTTTTTATGAGCCATTTACTATCGTAGCACTTGTTTGAGCCTCCTTGACATGTTCTTGAAAAAACTATCATATTCAATGCGACCAGTTAAATCACCATTATTTTATTTTTCTTCTTTAAAATAGTGTACTTTACAATTTGCAGCTTCACCTCTTCGACAAGTTGATTCATATGCAGCTATATGAAAAAATCTTTTTAAAAGACCTATGGGACTATTTTTATCCCATATTAATGCCATTTCAACAAGTTCCCTTTCAGCTGATGCTATTGAACTATTTTCACGTTTTTCTGAATGACCTTGTAAGTTCTCTCTCTTAGAATTACGTGAATCACGGGATTTCTTGAATGCCAAATCAGTGAAAGGGTTGAAAGTAACATAAAAATTTTCAAAATACATGCTGTTTTTTTTCGATGTTGTGTTCCACATGTTTTCACCGCGTATTCTTTATAATCTTTCCCATTCTGTTTCTTCATATCCACATCAATATTCCTGCCACATTTTCCACTGACTGTTCGGTTCCCAAATTGAAGTTTCGTTGTTTACAAAATTCGCTAAATTGATTCCAAATGGAGAAATGACTTTTTTTTGTATTTTCTGGAGTTGACTTTTCAATCTCCCTTATTATTTCTGCCTCGCAAATATTTCCAAATTTCGACATACCTACTAGAATATTATTTGCTGTTTAATTCTGTTTTTGACATTTACAATTGTCAAACTGATGAGACGCGCAACGCTTGATAAACGAACAATAAATGCTAGCGTTGCTACGGTAACGTAATTTATCCGATTATTTTATCCACTTGCATTTCTGTTCCTACCTATTTAGCCGATAGTAAACTACGATTTTTGTACCCACAGATGGGAATTATTATACGTGAGTGGAATTGTCGCTGTAATTCTGCGATAATTGCACTCCATTTACATGGGATTTTTGACAGGAGAGAAATATTCACTTAATTATACAAACTTAATTTTTCTTTTCAATTTTTTAATCATTGAAATCTGTCATATTTCACTTCATTTCATTTCACTTCTGATTTCCTATTTTTTACTGATAAATAATTTAATTTTCATTTAATTTTTGAATTCCTATACAGGATGTTTTTTATTGATGAATAATTCAATTTTGATTTCTCTCTGACTGCGATAATTATGATGAGTGCCTCAAAGCAGAGAATGAAGTCAACTAGTTCTGACTTTATCACCAGTTTGGATATAACAGGGTTAGTTGTTTAATTCACTTTGAAATTGATTATCTATCTTAGGCAGCCTGGAATCAGGCGGGAGGTGCTACCCAATATTTTGACGAATTTAAAGAACAAAATATGTTTTCAATTTGCTTTTTCGGATTTTCAACCGCTGTAATTCGTTGAAAAATGGCATTATACACTCGTCATTCACGGGTGTGCAAGAGGTTAGATTACACCCTGTATATAAACATCCATTTTTATATATACCTACAAATTATGGGTTATAATTTTTCGAAGTAAATTAATATAAGATTGAAACCCTACTAAGTACTGTCTACATTTTTGTGTGCTTTTGTTCTTTAGATGAGTGTTTGGTTAAACTCCTTTCCCTTGTTTCGTGTAAGATTACATAGAATAGAATAGAATAGAATACTTTATTCAACTATGTTATATACAGATGCATATTTATAGCAGGTCAAGGGTTTAGACTGTAGTTAACAAATCTGAACAAAATAGAATATGTGAAGAAACACAAACAACACAGATCCTTGTCACATTTTAAATCGAAGTTAAAAATTCAAGATACAAAAATGTAATATTAATTTTTTTTTTATATAAAAATTTAGAATTTAAAATTTAAAATTAGGTGAGTCTGTTCCCATCAACAAAAGAAGTTTCTGAAATGTTCTCAGCGTATTCACTGACAGAGTAGAAACAATTATTTAAGAAGTATGTTTTCAGAATTTGTTGGAATTTGGTAAGTTCTAATATTTTAAGATGATGAGGAAGCACATTATCGATAGAATTTTTCTGTGATATACAGAGCCTATGCCGGGAAATTCTGATATTTTCAGCATTTCTAGTGTTATAATTATGAATATCACTCTGAACAATGAGGCTACCTGCTCTCTTATGAATTTCAATAAGAACTTTGTAAATGTATAAGGACGGAAGAGTCATAATTTTTAATCTCAAAAATAATGGTCGGCAAGATTCTCTCAGGCCTACATTAGCCAAAATTTTAATTGCTTTTTTTGCAGAGTAAAGATGGTACTTGCTACAGATGAATTACCCCAAAGAGGAATGGCTTAGCTCATATTAGACTGGAACAGGAAAAATATATTGTTCTTTGAGCATCACTATTGGAAATATACTTAATCTGTCTTAAGAGATAGATATATTAGCTAGATTTCAAACCCAAAACTTTTGATTGTAAAGTTTAAGGTTTAACCAAAAAAATCAATATATTTGTGTTTTCCAATGTATGTATGTCCTAAAATATGTTTATTTGTCTGGTGATGATTTCAGAATGAATAAACAATTTGTGAAATATACCGTTCCGACTGGTTTTATCCCCAATATGGGAACGTGCAGTTGTACATGATAAACATAAAGTATATGAATAAAATATTTTATTAAACGATGAAATATCAATCTCAGGAAGAATGTCAAGTACATAAAAGGCCTACCTATAAATAAATATTCATCAAAAGGCACATATATCACACCTGAAAAATCAATACATAATTCGTAAAATCATATTAAAACTATGATGATAATAGCACAACAGAAAAACTTTCGAAATTTCACCGATGGACAATTTGAAAAATATGTGGATTCTGGATTTCCATGAACCATCGGAAAAACAACATGAAATATTGGTACGGAGCTGAAATTTCAAAAACACTTATAACACGTATAAAAACGTTCGATGAAGTCCGATCTTCACATAAATATCACAAGTTATTGCTCCACATCCTTACTTTCCCTGTTACTTCTCGTCCGCCTTCTCCCCTTGTTCACTGTCCCTATTGGGTGAATTGTCTTCCTTGATATCCCCACCCGAAGATTCTTTAGACGTACTTCTGTGAATCGGAACAAGAGGCTCGCTAGGAACTGTTTGGATATTGTCCACAGTGATCGCACTACCAGACTCGTCCACTTCGAAGCCGATGGTAGCCCCTAATTTGCAGATGCTTGCAGGAAGGTATCGCTCAGTTTGAGTTGAACAACGTTAATACACATGGACATCAGTGCCAGTCCGAATACCAAGTAGACGATCGACACCATCATACAAATAGGGTGCTTTGGAACGAAGTCGCCAAAGCCTATCGTCGACATGGATATGAATACGAAGTAGAAGGAGGCGAAGAAATCCCATCCCTCCCAAACGAAATAGATCAGAGCCCCACAGAAGATGTAGGTGATGAGGATAAAAAGTGCTACGGATATTGGTAGATTGAACTCGTCGTTGATTTCGAAGTTTGATATGGCTGGCGACGTAGGAGTGTCGTCATCGGTTACGGTTATGCTTGCGGTTGTAGGAACACCGGACTTCGACGATTTTGAAGGTTGGGGGTTTTCTGGATCGGGAACATCTATGTTGGAGGATCTTCGGAAAGTTGCTATATCGTACATCAGCTGGGCTCCTTTGAATATTTCCTGTAGAAGATATTGAATTTGTTATTATACGAGAAGAACACTGGACATATATTTTTATGAAAAAAGTAAATTTAAAAAAATTGAAAAACCCGACGGCTTAAAAAATGAACTTGAAAAAAAATGAAAAATAAAAAATTCAACTGCGTAAAAAGTTAACTTGAATATGGAAAACAAGACGACAGGAAAATATTTTCAGAAAATTATTCTCAATACTGTAAACAATCTCACGCAGTCGGATGCAATAATATATCCTCATTTTAAGTTAAAGAAGATGCCTCCGACTGCGTAAGATTGTTTACACTATTAAGTTTAATAGTTAACCTATTTAAACATAATTTTCTGACAATATTTTCTGGTCATCTTGTTTCTATTTTTTTGTTAAGTTCACTTTTAACGCAGTCGGGTTTTTTGATTTTTTTAATTTCCTTTTTTTATTTTACACTTTTTAGTTAGGATTATTCACAATATGGCGACACGTCGTCACCATATTGAATTTTGATTACTGTCATGTTTAGTGATACCCGCAAGATTAGGACTATTCGATTGACGTAAGAATCATCAGAATTGGCCCACGCGTTTCGTTTCTAGAACGCCATAAAGGAACAAACATACATACATACACATTACCCTCCTTAGCGTCGCGCAGTCGGGTAAAAATAGAGGGGAAAATTCAGCAGGGTGTTGTTAGGCAGGTGGAGGTGGTGTTTAAATTAATGTTAATAGACTTTCGGCTCAGTGCAAAGTCCTTCAGCTTGTTTTATTCCTATCTATCATACTGGTCACTAAAACTATGAGGTCCTCAGATTAGTTAACGTCCGATCATGGCCACCTAGATGCAATATTAACAGTGACTCTAGAAAAATTAAATAGGCGAAAAAGCTTTTTAAAATGTCTCTGTTCCAGAATTTATTTAGAAATCCAAAAGTGTTACAATATACAGGGTGTTCCATTTAAAAATTCGAAACTGGAGCTATTTCCGGTGAAACCAGAAGTGACTGGAAAGTGAAAAATATGCGGAAACTCTCCTCTTCTCATACCATTCACCTATACCAAATCTCATTTTGGTACACCTACTATTCTAGAAGTTATGACTTGTCCAATAGATTGGTTGACACCCGGTATATTGCAATAACCAAAGTTTCACCCATATTGCTTCCAATTATGTCTAATAAAAATTGCTCGATACTGAAGAAGCGGAAATTTTTTGTTGTGATTTGGTTTAAGTACCTACGTGAAATTGAAAAACAAACAATATATACCTTTGACATGTTTCAAAGTGATTTAGTTGCTGGCCAGTTTTCCAAATAATTTCGTAATTATAAAAGTCCACCCATATTACACATTACATGATTCCGTGGTCGTCATTTCCGAAGCAGACAGAGCCAGATTAAGAGGGGGGCAAACGGGGCTGCAGCCCCGGGGCCTCCACAAGAGAGGGGCCTCCACAATATAAATTTTTAGGTAAAATTTCCCAACAAATACCGAAGGATATGCAAAATTATATATAAAAAATCTGACAACGAAAGAGCAGTTCTCCCACTTTTTCCTCTCATTTTTCGTTTTAAACATTCAAAAACATGTTTCGTATTCTTGTCAAAATCTATGGTTAATATTAATCTTCGATCTGATGAATCATGTGTATATGCGAGAAACAATCACCGAGTAAAACATCATACTATTATACAAAATATTATATCGTATCGAAATCAGCTGTAAAAACAAGAACAATTGAATAAAAAAAATATACATTTTTTTTTATTAAATGAAGGATTTTCTGTCGATGTATTCTTCGAATGACACAAGCGATCTAGATACACAATGAAATTCAATAATCATAAGCAAAAGAAAATAATATTTCAATTTATGAATATGATTGCATCAAATTATTTATAAGAGCCCTGTGCGCATTCCATAATAGAACAAAAGTTCAAATTCTGTTGACTATTTTTCAGCCGATTCTACAAACACTTTGCCCGTCTATACCTGTTTTTCCTATTTATTGGCGTTGACAAGTGTCCGCTGAGTGGCGCGCTTGTAACAGAGATATCCCCGAAATCTCAAAGTGTGAGTCTAAGAGAAGGATGACATTCCGCAACAAATGTAAATCCTTCTGAAAAGGACTATCTATCTATCTATCCAAGATGTTCTACTATCAAATTCTTGAAAACCAAAATTTCAGAGCTACATTCCCAAACATTGAAATTACAGTGATTATTTTTTGACATTGCTAGAAACCAATGGATAATATATATAATAATATAAAATAATTCGAATACGTTTTGGCCAATCAATAGTGGGAATATTATACCTAGAAAATTGTCGCGGGAATAGTTTGAGGTATTTTGTTTTTATTGTCTGACAACCTATATTTTTTATTTGACGTCTGTCATCTATTCGCATGAAAAGTGTGAAATGAATCAAAACCGGTTTAGTACATTATATAATTTTGCAAGGAAATGTGTTTATGATCGAAACATCAAAAACTAATCTAAAGAATACCACACGAGAGTTCGATATATAGAAAATAATTATCTAGATTTCTTTCTCAAACTTGTTGGCAATAGCCACTCGAGCCAGTTGGTCTCCCTTGTCTATTGCCTGGCAAAAAGTTTTCGAAAATCTGTCGAATTATTTTCACTTTCTTGTGATATTACAACTGAGAATGTGATGATGTCAAATTGCACCGGAAAGCGCTCATTTTCCAAAATGAAAAAAATAGGCGAATTACGATGAGACAAAGCCGCCTATCAAAGTTATCGCTTCTCAGCAATGATAATGATTTTCTCCGGATGCTGGATTTGACGGAAATCATCAATGATTTTTCGTCGAAAAAAGCTCGCAAGAATCCCTTTGTTTACGCTGTTATTTAATTTATTTCTTGTATTTTATCAAACCTACATATGCTCGTGTCGAAATAATTTAATTTGTTCCGCAATAAAAAAAAAAACTTGTTTGAAAAATAATTAGGGGCCTCCACTCCTTTGTTGCCCCAGGGCCTTCACAGCTTTTAATCCGGCCCTGGAAGCAGACACCATTTGTACGATAATGATACAGGGTCACTCACGGTCGATGGTAGGTTAGACTTTTATAGAGAACGGGACATGGGATTAATTTGAAATTTTGGTTTCTTGGGTAGTTAGTGCCGCTCCATTGTTCTATTGTTCTAAGCGCTGCGGAGTTGCAATAACAACTTTGATATTTCAAATGAGACACCCTGCAGTTTTCGCTTTGCTATTTCTTTCCGATTAATTCTGTAATTTTCTATACTTCTTTGTGCAAAACATAGCTTCAATTGAATGTTTATTACTGCGGTATTTGGATTCGTAGAAAGCTGAATTTTAAGTGTAGTTTACCAATGTCTTGTGAATCAGTAATGTCAAAATGAATTTTTAATTTACAGGGTCGTTAAATTTTTTTAATTTTTCCGATGATGAAAAGTGCATTTTTTATTGGAATAGGAGTTCATTATCGAATATCCTGAAGGACAATTGAAATTCCTTTCGAAAGATGTATCATGTTCATATACCTAAATAGTCAGGTTCCCGAAATAAAAGCAAGTTCCTATAAAAATCAGATTATTTTGTCATATTTTTTGTCAATATAAAAATTCGACAATTAGTCCATAGATAATGAAGAAAATTTAAACTAAAAAGAATCAAAGCGGAAGGCTATAACTATTCAAATGAAGTTCTGATGAAATTGTCCATTCTTCATGGTTGATGTGATCAAACTATAGCTAGAACATGCAGAAAGTTCATTGAAATGTGTACCGATTTACAACCCATGAACGGGAGACAATTTGTACGATTACAAAATAATTTCGTCAGTTATGTGTCAAAACTGAAAGCGACAAGAGTTTTCATTATGTAAAATAACAAATAACAAAACGGTTAAACAGCAAAATTAGCAATGTTAATGCAATAACATAATATGTATAAAAATTTGAAATATGTTCACATAATTGTTCATAACAAAAAATTAAACCGACGAAAAACGGAACTGGAAAGCAAAAAATAAAATAAACCTTCTTAGTCTAAATAACTAAGCTCCTAAACTAATGTAAGTAACTAATTTTGAGTCGGCGCCAAACAAACAAGTGAATGAGTTGGGTAAGGTAAGCTTGGCATCGAGATGCGCGGTGACATTTTGATAATTTGTTTGAAGTAATTTAATGATTTTCGTTGATCGTTTATTTGGCGCCTACTCAAAATTACTTACTTACATTAGTTTAGGAGCTTAGTTATTAAGACTAAGAAGGTTCATTTAATTTTTTGCTTTTCAGTTCCGTTTTGCGTCGGTTTAACTTTTTGTTAAAAAGTTTTTATTTTCAATTTTTTGGGGCTGAAATCTACTAATTACTACCTATTTGCTTTTTCGTTACTTCCAAAATACTTACCCACCTTACTTCAACTATTAACAGTTGAATAATATGATTATCTATCTTAATTTTATATTGTTATATAATAGAAATTATTTTTGATAATTCTGGTTAGTTTATCTCATCACTTTGTATATAATTCCATCATTTTATAAAATGTTATTATTGTGACTTCAGATCGTATATGCTACGCTAGATACGGCACCTAGGTTATTGTTTTGGTAGGTCCGGGGGGGATCAGCGTACTCAGGCTATTGACAGTTACACGCGGTACTGGTTATTAATTACGTCTAGTACGCCAACGTCCCCTTCACCCACTTTCATATGTTCCCCTCTAATACCAAACAAACAATCCAGAATGCCGTATCTAGCGTAGCATATATGATCTAAGATTTTGACGGATGTAGGAGAACAAAAATAATGACAATAGCAATCTGTCAACGTCAACTACTCATGTGTGCCAATGTTCACAAGTGAAAAATCAATCATTTCCTATTTTTCTACCCATAGAGGTGGATTATTATATAATAAAAAAAGAAACCCAGTACAAAGTTAAGCCTGATAGAATTGGTTAACGAACCAAAATTCAGAGGGTGAACGATCAATATCCTCCATTTTGCTACCCTTGAGGAGGATTGTTTTTTTCAAATTCAAATCGTCGAAAACGAAATACTCTGTAAAAAGTAATGCGTGGTCATAGATGAAAAAAAATATATACGCGTCGACTAGAGAACCTCCTCCTTTTTGATTTCGTCGGTTAAAAATGATCATCGTTGGATTCAAAACATTCTGAAATGCGTAAAGATTTGTGACCCATCTCATCTCATTGGCATCTATCTCGTCGATGAAATTAATCAATGGTTGGCGCAGTTCTTGTTCTCTGGGTACCGATGTTATGTGAAAATTTCTTTTCGGATTTCATCATACGTGAAGATAAAGTGGCGTAAGGTCGGGTGATCTCGCAGGACAATTCCACTGTCCTAAACGTCTAAACCAGCGATTTTCGAACATTTGGAACAACTCCTTCGTTACTTTCCCAGTACAATGAACCGATGTCAGTTCCAGTTGAAATCAGCTTGTATGATACTCCTTTATAGACAGATTATCCAAAAAATCATTCACCACTGACCTTAGAATTTCGAGATATTTTTTAGAAGTTAACGGTTTATCGCATATGAGAAATCATAATCGTCCAGAAGACAAAACACGTTAAAATGAAACTTTTCCTGAAATCCCATTGCCTATACAATATGTGGATTCTTGTCGGCCCAGAAATATTCGTTTCTTTTATTGAAAATGCATTCCCTGGAAAAATTTAGCTTCGTCTGAGAGAGAGAGAGAGAGAGAGAGAAATATACTTCATTGTTGAAGAAAAAACATGTTCTTATTGACAAAGTTAAAAAAAAAATAACATTCATCGTAGGTAAATAATATAAAAATCAATTAATGTAGCTACACATTAATGAAGTAGTACGTAAAAACTAATTTGTCATCATAACACAAGAGTATAGAACATTTTTAAATAAATATACACATAAAATACAATCAAATTAACATATGAAAACGCACATATATAGCTGTACAATTATACGAAACTGCATTCTCTACCAATTCTCTAAATAGTACTCTTCCAAATTATAGTAAGCTTCCTCAAGTAATACATCTTTAACAGACTTCCGATTTTTTTAAAGAGTTGAGTCACTTTATGTGTAAGGGTAGGTGATTATATATTTTCATGCCTTCATATATAATTGATTTCCTCGTCAAAGTCGAGGAGGGGATAGGCAGAGCTTAGATTATTTGTCCTACGTGTTCTGTGATGTATCTGATGACTTGCTAAATTATCACGGTTTTTTAAAACTGAGCACACGGTTTTTAATATAAATAAAGAAGATAGAGAGACGAATATCGGTTTCCACGAATGCTTGGGAGATACCCTACAGATGTAACTTAACGCTCGCTTCTGTAAAATGAATCTGTTATGAAGCCTTTGTTGGCTGCACATGCCCCATAAGGCAATTCCATATCTGAGGTGGGACTCGCTTGTGGCCATTTTTACGGCGTAACATCCTGAGGCCAGTTTTTTACTGAGAGACAAAATGTCTTCTTGGAATTTCAGCTCGTTGTCAATTATTGTGTTCACGATCTATGTATCATGGCCAATAGTTCTCCCTTCAATGTCACACTGGATGGATAGTAATTTGGTCTTGTTGATATTCAATGCCAGCAAATTAGAGTCGCACCATTCCTTAACTTTTTCTAAATCGTTCTGGATGGTTTTCTTCAATGCTGAAGAATCTTTTCCGTGCCACAAGATAGTGGTATCAGCAGCAAAGAGATTGAACATGCCTTGAACATTAAGAAGCGCTAGATCATTTGGTATAACAAAAAGAGTACTGGTCCCAAAACTGACCCCTGTGGAACGCCGTAGTTAATGTTTCCGCATGTCCAAATTATTTTCTTTAAAAAGTTAGAATCTTCTTGGATGCGGATCAGAATGAATTCAGGGATTGAACTTTAGTAAACTTGTATGGGTGCATGTTATGATTATGGAGGACCCTTCGAACGGAAGCATAAGTTAAGCCTACATCTTCGTCTGCACTTTCGATGGAAGTTTGGGGATATGCGCGAGAACAGGCTAACACATTTATGTTGTCTTTCTTTTGAAGTTACATGCTTCGGTAAATTTCGTTTCGCTTTCAGTTTTGACCTATAACTGATGAAATTATTTGGTTATTGCACAAATGTTATCTCGCTCATTGGTTGTGAATCGGTATACATTGAACCTCCTACATGTTCTTGCTATAATTTGATCACATTGATAAAACCAGATATGTTTAGCATGCAGTTAATTAAATTGATGGTAGAACCTGTACGGAACCCTTAGTGTGCGAGACGCACTTGATTTTTTTATTCCACACAAGAGACAATGTATTTTTGTTCCCAAGTCCAAGAGGAGCGATTCTTTCAGCCATGATTTATACGATTTAAGGAAACGTTTGTCTCTCTATGTCTTCATGTAAATCCAGAAGTTTTCTCAAATACATGTAAGAAAAACTGTTTCAATATGTTAGATTTATACGAACCTGCACGTGAGCTGTTTTTCTGTAACTCCTACAGTTGCCGGTATAGTAGACCCTCCTAACGAAAGACCACAAGAACTTGATCCCTCTGGTAAAGAGCTTTCCAAAATCAGTGAGGGCAATGAGGAAGAGTGGAATTCCTATAATCGAGTAGACTATCGTCAATGCTCTTCCTGTCGTAGTGGAGGGGTAAAGATGACCATAACCTGGAATGAAATAATCAATTCAGATTCATTGGTGGTAGGTGGAATTGCCATATCATGTACTGAATTATAATAGGATTTAAAAATGAATAACGCTCTCTCAGCAAAGGGAAATATTTATTAAAAATGTATTTTTCCTGACAAACTTGGAAAATAACGCTCTGTGATAGTTTCTTGATATAGTCTACTCGACAAGTTGAAAATGGTCTAAAATAGAGATACTGCTCTTAAAATTATGTGTGATAGCTCATTGGATCCAGAATGATGCCTAGAAAAATGTGCCGAAAGCGTGTATTAGCACATAAAAAATTGCAAAAGTTATAAACAATTGAAGATGAAAAAAAAATGGCATTTTGTTTTTTGCCAATATTTCATGAACTATTTACATTTAAGAAATTTCAAAAAAAGATTCTGAAAGAGGAGGTAAATTCCAATAAAAAACTTCAAGTTTTCGGAACTCTATCTCCATTATTTATAATTTTAATTTAACGCTGAAAATGGGTCTCCGAGCGACATTTTAAGGTTGCGCGCGCGGCGTCAAAAGCGAGTACGACATTAATTACTTTATTTAAGGTATTAAATATGTTTTTTTGAATTTGAAAAAATCATGGTGGATTCGGAACACTATGAATAATTTATTTCCGTTGGAAATTTTACTTAACGGTAATTTTTCAACAAGTTAAACGATTGTTAACTAACAAAATTTTCTCGAACTTCTGTCTTAATTGTAAATGAAAAAAAAAGTTTGAATAATTGTCGTAAAAATTTTTCGCTTCGTAGAGCCTTTCTTATATACATACTCAACAAGATCAGGCCATAAAAACTAAAAAAATATTCATACTTTGTTTATAATAATTTTTGTACTTGAACAAAAACGAAAAAATCCAAGTAATGTTGTTGAAAAAATTTTTTTTTTCTCAATCATCATATTATCGTTTTTTTATCAATACAGGATATAAATTGATTTGCAAAAAAAAATTCCCGCCATTTGTTGTTAAATTTTTTATAAACAAATTGATTATTTCAATATTTTTTAAAAATGTTTTTTCACTAATTCATTATATTACAAATATTATGATTTTTGAAAAACAAATTTTTTCTTAATAACAATTTTTAATTGTTCATAATTGTTTTTTTAATATTTCTATTGTTTAAATAATTATTTGAGAAATATTTTTTTTTCTAAAAATCATAATTGACAGTTCTCTATGAAGTAACAAAAAAATAATTTTTTTTATCAACAATTCCATTGTTTATTAACTTACCAATTTGTTATAAATGAATTTTTAACTTTGTTAGATTTTTTTTCTGAAACTTCCAAAATTTACAAAAACAACCATATATAACAAAGTATAGAAAACAAAATTTCCAATTTTTATTGTACTTTGGGAATTGAAATTGGGAAAAATTGGGATTTTTTTTTTCTATACTTTGTTGTATAGGGTTGTTTTTATGAATGAAGTTAATAAACAATGGAATTGTGATAAAAAAAATTGTTTTTTGTTACTCCATAGGAGACTGTCAATTATGATTTTTAGAAAAAAAAACTTAACCAATTATTTAAACAATAGAAATATAAAAAAAACGATTATAAACAATTAAAAATTGTTATTTAGGATTTTTTTTCCTCAAAAATCCTAATATTTGTAATATAATAAAGTTGTGGAAAAATTTTTTCAAAAATATTGAAATAATCAATTTTTTAAAAAAATTAAAAAGGGGGTTTTTTTTTTTTGCAAATCAATCTTGTATTGACGAAAAAACGATAATATGATTGAGAAAAAAATTTTTTTTCAACAACATTACTTGGATGTTTTAGTTTTTGTTCATACACAAAAATTATTATAAACAAAGTATGAATATTTTTTCAACTTTTATGGCGAAGTATGTATATGAGAAAGGCTCTACGAAGCGAACAATTTTTACGACAATTATTTTAAAAAAAAATTTATTTAATTAAAAGAGAAAATTTTGTTAGTTAACAATCGTTTATCTTGTTGAAAAATAAACTTTTAGTAAAATTTCCAACGGGAATAAATTATTTATAGTGTTTCGAATACACCATAATTTGTTCAAATTAAAAAAAAATATTTAATACCTTAAATAAATTAATTAATGTGTCGTACTCGCTTTTGACGCCGCGCGCGCAACCCAAAAATGTCGCTTGCAGACCCATTTTCAGCGTTAAGTTGAAATTATAAATAATGGAGATAGAGTTCCGGAATTTCTATTGGAAATTTCTTCCTCTTTCAGAATATTTTTCTGAAATTTCTTAAATATCAATAGTTTATGAAATATTGGCAAAAAACGAAATGCCATTTTTTTTCATCTTCAATTGTCTATAACTTTTGCAATTTTTTATGTGCTACTACACGCTTTTGGCACATTTTTCTAGGCGTTATTCCGGATCCAATGAGCTATCACACATAATTTTAAGAGCAGTATCTCTATTTTAGACCATTTTCAACTTGTCGAGTAGACTAATAGCCTCGACAAGACTATGATTTCTTCCGATCAAATGAACCCGGCTAAAAAATGTGTTTGTAAGTAACATCTTAACGAGAATGAACAAACGCACTAAAAACGATACTGGTAACATATATATATATATATATATATATATATATATATATATATTATATATATATACAAGGTGTAGGAAAAAGAAAAATTTTTGCACAGCCAAGAAAAAAATATATAAAGGATATGTATCACCTACCAAATCTTCACTGTTTCGCGGTTCCTGAAATATGGACAAATTTGACGAATTTTTATTTTTTTACTTTTTTCTCCGTCCTCTTGTCATCAGAAGCGTTTTGTTTGAAACGTTACATGAAATCGGTGAAGATAAACGTTTCATTGAAAATGTTACATGAAAATGTTGCACAGAAGCGTTTCGTTTGAAACGTTACAAGAAAACGTTGCATAGCAGCGTTTCGTTTTAACGTTACATGAAAACGTTGCATGGAAGCGTTTCATTTCAAACGTTTCATGAAAACCTTGCACTCAAATTCGTCCTTGAAATCATATTCTCATCGCGCTCAAGAAGTAGATAGTATAGTACAGTACAGTAGTGATTCCAGTGAGTTATTATCCTCAGAAAATGATAATTTTCATATAAAACAACTTTTATGTTACCCAACAATGATTAATATTTACAAAAAAACTACAATTCATTGAACACCATTGCAGTATTCGATAAAAAAATTATTTGGGAACAAATCCAACCGAATGGCTAAAGGAGAATAGAATTTGTATCTTCCAAAATGTATAATTCACTCCTAAATGATATAAAAACAATAAAAATATTGCAAAGTATGATCTCGTTGACCAATAATGTTTCCAACATTATATTATGTTGCAATTCTACACAAAGTACCCTTACGTGACAACTCATCAAAGAATTATCTTTTCTCGAAATTATGATGAATACACCCATTAGGAAACTCACTCCGAATTGACACTCAAAGCCGTACTAAACCTATCAAACTTAAAATATAATTTCGTTTATCTATTAGCATTATAGATCATCACGCATTAGTTTTCAAGCTTCGTTGATTATCATATTTATTTTAAAACCACACTCAATATTTTCGTAATAAATTTTCGGAAATATATTTATTATTATTGATATTGATCTATAATAAAATTAGCGAGGAAAGTGTTATTCAATCAATTCTAAATGGAAAAGCAGTGAAATGGTATATGTTGGCAACCGAAAATAAAAAATCTGATTTTTTCAATCTAACATATTCAGTCGATTCCTCAGTACAGTGAGACGTCGGCTTTGAACGAGCCATGTTATATTTTACCAAAAATTAAAAATGAAATATTTTAATATTTTTGCATACCGTAAAGTATATTAAAAACGATGCGAAAATATTAAATACAATTGACTTGTTCAACAGTTTTTTCAAACGGCGAATACCTTTTGAAATGAAAATCAATTCATTTTTAAAGGGTTGTTTCAACCCCTTGGATATATTTTGTTTTTATTCTCTCCTGACGCACTAAAAACAATATGTGTATATACAGATTTGAATCATTCTAGTGTAAGAAATTCCAAAATTTTCACTATAGGGTAGTTTTCACCGCTTTGCATTTTCTTCTGACTCAGAAAAAATCAAATCCTACCTGAAGAACTGAAATACACTTGAAGTGTTATATGGTTTTTCAAATAGCAAATTATTTTCGATATAAAAATTATTTTAATTTTTAGGGGGCTGTTTCAACACCTTGGAATTTGAGTATTGAAAAATCCCATCTCAATGAACTCCCTCCACACTCCAATACAACTAAAAGTATGGAACTATATGAAAATATTTTCAGCGAAAATATCAAATACGACTCCAAATATTTTTAACCCCATAGGTGATGAATTTTCAAAAATCCTTTTCCAGTGCTCACCTACGTTATATAAGAAACTCATGTGCATAATGTTATACTACTAAACCTACCAGTTCAGGCTGTATATATTTCATCCCCTCAGGAGATGAATATTGAAAAATCCTTTCCCAGTACTCACCTACGTTATATAAAGAACACGTGTGCAAAATTCCATGCTTCTAGACCCACTGGCTTGAGCTGAATATTTCAAGCCCCCCATTCAACCCCCTCAGGGGACAGGTTTTCAAAAATTCATTTTACCGCCCACCTACGTTATACAAGTAACTCATGTGCAAAATTTTATGCTACTAGACCAACCGGTTCAGGATGTATTCTTTCACCCATATTTAACCCCTTGGGGGATGCATTTGAAAATATTATTTCTCAGTTCTCACCTACGTTATATAAAGAACTCTTGTGTAAGATCTCATGCTTCTAGACCCACCGGTTTAATCAGTATAATTTCAACCCCATATTTAACCTCCTTAGGGGACCAGTCTCCAAAAATCCTTTCCTAGTATCCACCTACGTTATATAAGCAAGTCCTGTCCAAAATTTCATGCTACTAGACCCACCGGTTCAGGACGTATATTTTTACCTACTATTTAAACCCCAAGGGTTTTCAAAAATCCTTCTCCAGTACTAACCTACGTTATATATAGATCCCCTGTGTAAAATTTCATGCTAATAGACCCTCTGGTTCAGGCTGTATTATTTCACCCTCTTAGGGGATGAATTTAAAAAAATGCTTCCTCAGGACTCACCTATGTTATATATAGATCTCTTGTGCCATATTTCCCCACCGGTTGAAGCTATATAATTTCAACCCCCTATTTAACCCCCTTAGTAGACGAATTTTCAAAAATCCTTTTTTGGTGCCCGCCCATAAAAGCAACTCCCGAACTAAATTTCATGCTACTAGACACACCGGTTTACCCCCTATTCAAACCCCTCAGTGGATGAATTTTAAAAAGTCCTTTCTCCGTTATATATAGAATTCTTGTGTAAAATTTCATGTTTCTAGACCTACCGGTTTGAGCTGTATATTTTCAACCCCCTTAGGGGACGAGTTCTCAAAAATCGTTTCTCAGTGCCCTTTCCGTTATATACGCTACTACTTTGCAAAATTTCATGCTACTGGACCCACCGGTTCAGGCTGTATATTTTTCACCCCTATTTAACCCCCTTAGAAGATTAATCTTCAGAAATCCCTTCCCTTACTAACGTTGTGTGCTTTGTCTAACAGTCAGTTTTATTGAGTAGATGTGTGATAATCAAACGCCTCGTATAATTCCTGGTTGAGGCCAAATTAAATCACAAAATAAAAAAAATTGAAGAACTGAATTGAAAAAAAATATCCGGCAAATATCCGGTCGACATCATTTTTTTCCCGTAAAAATCAGTTTCAACCCAACCTACATCCAACATAAATTCCAGAAATTAGCTTTTGCATACACATTTGGGCAACATCCTCCAATAAAAACATAGTTGCCATCACAAGATTTTATTATTCACAATTTAATCATTTTCACCCAATCAGTTTCGGAACATTGAAATGTATTTCTTTATTGCATGCCAAAATTATGGTAACAAACACATCCTCAATATTTTCTTTTATACGTTGATCGTCTGGCATTATCATTCAAACTACCAGTAAGGTTTACCAAAGTAGGCTGTGGACGAAATGAACAAAACAGCAACTTGTCTAGCTCAGTAGATATCAACAACGAAGAAATATGACACGAATAATATTCGGTTGGCTAATATTTGCGAATTCTCATTCAAAAAAGTTTGTAGGCTTCGTTTCGGACGAAGTTTTCGCGAAGTGTTAATGCAACTTTGGTGGTACGAGATTTAGTGACATGTTTGTTACAATATTGTGAGTGAATACTTTGGAAATTGAACGTTTCAAAGGTGAGGTTATAAACAAGTTTTTATGTGAATCGAAAGAAACCATGTAGGTATGAGGGATGAGTCAATTATAAAATTAGGAGAAATGTTAATTTTGGATCAGAAATAGTATTGTAATTTTATCGTATGAAAAACATTGGTAGAAACCTTTGAGATCAGAATTTCATTCAAAACGAATTAAAGCGGCCATTGTTATATTTGCATAGAAAGTTGACATGGCATACTGTGCGAGATATGTTGAACCAGTATGCCATGTTTTTCATCAAAACTGATAGTTTTTGGAATGACATTTGATGAACGATACCTATTGATGGTAAATATCCCATAGTTGGATTTGCGCACATAGAAACCTGCCGTTTGGTGCTGTTTACCAACTTTTGCGTCTCGGAGCAAATCATAAGACTAAATGTAGAGCTCTGAAAACTTTGGAGATGGGGTCTTTCGAAGGTCAAGACAATACTTGATATTTTCGTCGTTCACTTTAAACCAAAAAAAAGTTTCAAACCCATTGTGTTATAATTAATATTCATACTAGTGTACCGATCACATATATCCTGAATCAACAACAAACTTTGTTTCATCTAAAAACAGCCATCAATAGGACTTTTTACGACACGTTATGCGCAAGCGCATCCGCTATGTTAAAAAAGCGGGGAAATTGAAAATTTCAGGCACTCTTAGTGAATATGGCTGGACAACACGGGTTATTACCCTTATTATCAGTGCAATTGAGTGAAAAAATGATTGACGGTGCTTCATTAGTACATATAACAGTTGAAGCAAATAATTGTATCCTACGACAATGGCTGAAAAGTCATGACCACCCACAAGGTGGAAAAAAATCGGAACTTGTAGAAAGGTTAGGACAATAATGACATTCATGTTAGATTGGAATTTATTAATATATTAATAATTAGAAAAATAAAGATGAATAATCAAAAAATACAAATCATTAATAATGAAGCTAAACTTCTTTACTACTTTTATCCGTAAAAAATGTTCATCATTTGAGGTCCTAGCACAAACTATTAGATAAATAAATGAACTTTATTGTTTTAAATACAGGCATTTTGTTGACCAAGTCAAAATCACCAATACAAGTTAAAAATTCTATAAAAAAATTAATACATTCTAAAATAATACAATGGAGGACAACGCTCATCTATGCAAGAAATAGAACACATATGGTTAATAAAATACACAAATTGTGATAACCAACAATATGTGCATTGAAATTTAATGATATATAATATATTACATTAACAACAGAATAAATCAAAATTACTGCAATGATTTTTTTTAATCAACTGGGATCAGGATGTTTGGTTGTTGGACCACTTTCTCCTACGAAGTGAATTAAACAAATTTATTAACATGATCAATCAGTTGTAATCGACCATCACCTCGTCCACATCTTTTAACCCACAAATCACATTTAGCACAATTCGAAGATGTTTTTGTTTCGTTGATTTAATTAGTTTTCGACGATATGCGAGTCAGGATTTGGAAAATCGATAAAATAATATAAGTTGTCCAAAAATATTCTATATTACGTGTATCGCTGCGACATATCCCATAACAGCGATTTTTTCTCTGTGTTCTTCACTGATAACATTATATATTTCTATTAATTTGATTGTATTATAATTTTATACTCAAGAACAATCAAAACTATAGAACTGAATGATCAAAAACGTTTTTTTTAATACATTGAAACATTCATATCCACGGGTTATACACGTTATACAATGCCAGAAAAACATGGCAGAAATTGAGGCATGTGGAAAAAAAGTTCTAAAATGAAAAAGCGTAGGTATTTTAACACACAGCAACTTCAGTAAACAGATGAGGTTAAATTTGGTCATTCAGTGGACAAAAATTAGATTGCACTATGAGTATAGTCCATCCAATATCAATTGCAGAAGCTGTTTCTATAGGGAGCAAATGAAAACTCACTTGCTAACACGAGCGTATATGCGAAGAAATGGAATGAAAAATAATCTGTACTACTCGTAAACATTTTCCGTCGGCAAACGGTAGATCAAAAGAGCCGATAGTCAACGTGGACTCGAGTGAGGGCTGTCAGTTGTACAACCGATTCGTCTGGACCAATGAAGTCGGACATAATGCTGGTAGGTGTGTCTCTACGATGGGAGGTCATAAATCACGCGTTATATTTGTGTTTAAATAGCTCTGAAAGATTAAAAACCAGTAGCGTCTATGGTCTACATCAAACAATGAAAGAAATTATTTTTCTTTCTTAATGTATTTGTATAAATAAAAGTTTGTCTCTAATTTTTCTTCATTTTTCATTATTTATGAAGGATTTTTAAAATCTTAAAATATCTAAATAAAATTAGTTATCTCCGCCACTGCTGCTCACACGATTTCGCTGCAAGACTTTTTTGTGCTTCTGCAATTGATATTGGGAAAACTATACCACAAAATGGTAAGTCTCTAGACATGGATATTAGACTAGGAGGAATCGGCGCATGAGTACCGAAAACTATTCCACCTCAATTTTTTCATGCGATCCTCTTCAAATTGCCCTACTGATGATACAAATGCATGTTGCCATGGGGCAACCCCGTGCCATATTGTTAAACCGAAATTGTTCAAACATGAAGGAATTGTTATTTCACCGGACAAATTTTTTTATATTCTTTATCAAAATACAAATGAAAAGGCCTCATGACTTTTCACGATAAAGTTGATCTTTTAGAGATATGAATTTTTTAGGTTCAAAATCTCATATTTGGTTTTTGACCCATAAAATATATAAAAAAATCGAAATAATATATTTTTTAATTCTTTATACAATAGTTGATAACATTCTTAATAGAGATTTAAAATTTCATTGATTATACCTGTTTTTAATTATCAATTTTGCGCGCTCACAAGTATGCATCGCTTACCTTCAGTATCGCGTCTCTTCTGATCATGTATCGCTCTCTGTTTCCTGAATCATTATTTATCATTTATCTTAAAACTATTATTTTTTTTTTATTATCATAGTAATTTATGAATTTTTATCAACAATAATAATATGTTTTTTTTAAATTTTTAAAAAAAATTAAAATTTTTTTTATCTTTAAATTATTTTTTTGTTATTATCATAGTAATTTATGAATTTTTATCAACAATAATAATATGTTTTATTATTTCATACTTCTACATCTATAACCTTCGTTTGAAGAAGTTATTCAAAGTAATTACTTTCTGTTTTAATGACAAAAAAATAATATAAACTAATAAAAAAGTAATTTTAATTACATGTTTCGATTCATGCTTAAATAACGTTTGTAAAATTGATACCAGAAAAAAATTTGTCAAAAATAAATTGTAGACAATTTAATTGTTAATAACATTGCTCTCTCTAACAATCTAAAAAAAGTGAATAGATTTTAAGATAAATGATAAATAATGATTCAGGAAACAGAGAGGCCGATGCAGCGCATGAGTCAGAGAGAGACGGCGATGCATACTTGTGAGCGCGCGAAATTGATAATTAAAAAACAGGTATAATCAATGAAATTTTTTTAAATCTCTATTAGGAATTTTCCTTGTATAAAGAATTAAAAAAAATATATTATTTCGATTTTTTTTTATATATATTTTTCATGGGTCAAAAGTACCCAAATATGAGATTCTTTGAACCTTTAAAAATTCATATCTCTAAAAATATTAATTTTATCGTGAAAAGTCATGGCACCTTTTTTATTTGTATTTCAATAAAGAATATAAAAAAAATTTGTCCGGTTGAAAAATAACAATTCCTTGCAATTGTTTAAACAATTTCGGTTTAAACAATATGGCACGGGGTTGCCCCATGGCAACATGCATCCGTATCATCAGTAGGGCAATTTGAAGAGGATCGCATAAAAAAATTGAGGTGGAATAGTTTTCGGTACTCATGCGCCGATTCCTCCTAGTCTATATTTACCTGATTGATTTAGTCTCCACCAGTTCCTAACAGGTTAGTTTCAATATACAGGGTATCGCAAAATTTGATTTATAACCTCATTATCTTATTGGAAAAATAATGAATATGCGATTAAAAAATGGTTTATATCTCCTTCAATAGCATATCTGAGACGGGAGCATCCCCACCATCAAAAGTTGGGAATCATTTTACGTTGTTTGTTTTCTCATCAAATGCCCAAATAGGCCCATCTAATAACTCTATATAGTTATAGTTCGAGTTGAATATTGAATGGGCCCACTTGGGCATTAAATAAGAGAATAAAATCACATATTATACTCGAATATTTTGAATTTGGGTTGGTAGTACAAATTATTTGTTTGTGTAAAACAGTATTGCTGGAAATTCGATAGGCAAACGAACCAATTGTAGTTTTTTCAAATTCGGAAACAAAACATTTTTTTGCGAGTAGGTAAACAAATACAGTGTGTCTCACTTCTCATGGGAACACCCCCGTATCTTCCGTAACTATTGGAATAGAATCCTGAAATTCTCACGATCGTTATATATACCGAAAATGAGTCTAAATCTCTTCTGGGGTTGACCTGAGTGACATACACTGCGTGCCAGGGGCGATGAATATATCGATTATTGCGAAAAATAATATTAGGGAGCAAAATAGGCTCAAAATGATTACGGATTCGTGATCAGAACATCAACTTTCCTAACAATCCATATTTTCGCTAAAAAAATTTCAGTTCTGGAAAATCCGAATTTGTCGCACTTTTCATGGAAACAACCTCACATCTACCGTTATCAATGGAGTAGAATTCTGAAATTTTCTCGATCGCAGTAAATGTCAGTCAGGTCAACCTCAGAAGAAATTAATACTAAATTCCGGTTTATCTAACGATCGCGAAAATTTCTGAAGTCTACTCTAATAATTACGAAATATACGGGGTGTTAGAAAAATTCGTATTTTTCAGAACTGAAAATTTTCCAGCGAAAATATGGATTATCGCTGAATTTGATGTCCTGATCACAAACCCGTAAGAATTTTTAGACTATCTTGCCCCCTAATATTATTTTCTCAAAAATCGGTATAACCATCGTCCCGGGCGTGCAGTGTATGTCAATCAGGTTAACTCCAGACGAGATTTAGACTCACCGTAGGTATATCTAACAATCTTGGAAATTTCAGAATTCTATCTCAATAATTACGGAATATACAGGGGTGTTTCCATGAGAAGTGAGACACACTGTATATTATATGCTACGAATGTTTATACTCATGATTTTAATGATGTTGAGAAATAATTCAGACCATCCAGGATATATTTTTATTTATTTAATTTTTTTGAGATTTTCCGACATATTTTCTTTTGTTTCAGTATTTTCCTGGATACGTTGGTCAAGGTGAGTCATTTAAGAAGTAGTCTAGTAGTCATGAATGCCATATGTATATTATATATATATATATATATATATGTCAATATATATATACGAACTATATCAATAATAATAGAAACAATCAAACAACAGATCCGCAAAGCATTAAGCTTGCCTGCAAATCTTGTTGCTGGATGTGATAGAAGTTGTTCTATTATTATTTTGTTTTATTTCTATTCGTATACACCTGATTCTGGCAATATCTACCAATTTAGTCGTGTAGTTATATTCTTGTTTGAGATGAAGTAGAACACCATCTTTTTGGTTGATATGGCCTTCATTATAAATTTTGAAATAATTCTTCAGATTGAACATGTGAGAGTTTTGTACTCTCCATGTTTCGCTTAAAACTATGACATCAAATGAGTCTTCAAATTGTTCTAGCACTATTTCAAGTTCTAAAAAATTTTTTTGGACGCTTCTTATGTTTGTATGGAAAATTGAAAAGTTTGTACCACCCTTATTCAATTGAGAGATTGCCACTTCAATGCTCTCAGACTCTAATGTGGTTATTTCAAATAGCTCAAAATCTCTTATTTATGCATTCAAATCAAATGTTAATATGTTTGTGAAGAAAAAAAAAATAATATAAAATGAAAATATCGATGTAGAATGAGAATGGGATTGTATTTACTTTATTTAAAGTTTCTATACACCTTTTTCCGGTTCTATTGTTCGTATGTTAGATAGCGAAGGCACATCGATGTATATTTACTTTTTACCGCTCTTTGTGTTTTTTGGAGAATGCTGATATGTTTTCTGGTCTCTTGATTTGTTGTTAAGTTTCTTTTCCACCACCGGTACTTTCGTTTCTATTTGATTTGGTTTCTTCGAGTTGATACTGGTTGTCCCCTTCTTTGAGTTTTTGTCGTAAATCCTTCCTTCTTCTGATGTGTCTCCGTTATCCTCGGTTTCCTCGTTTCGTTTTTCGATATTTCTGAGATCTTGTGGTGTGAATTCAGTTTCTTTGACTATTAGTTTATATCGGTATATTTTGGCTTCCTCATTTTGTGATCTGGCAATCTTTAGGTGTGTTCTCAGTGTAAGCTGGTCGTCTCTATCTTCTTGACATCGATCGTTTGCTATAGAAATCCCTTTGTCTTTGAGTCCTCTCAATTTCTCTCTGTTATGGAAAAGCGTCAGTTTTTTTAGATATGAGATGAATTCTATAACGATGAGCGATTTTTCCGTTTTTCCAATAGTGTAAAAGTTGTTTACATCACTTTCCTGTAGATTTATTTCCAGAAGGGCATTTAGTTGGTTGAGTATACTTCCTAAAGAGTTGCTTCTTATTCCAAAAATGACAATGTTATTTTTCCTCGTCTTACGTTCCAGATATATACACATTTTCTTCAATATTTCAACTTCCTTTGGTGAGTATTTTTGTTTCCCTTATTACTTGTTGAAATTCATTCTTAATTTCTTCCGTTTGTTTTTTGTTTGCTTCTATAAGTAACATAAAAAGCTGTTGTTGTTCTGGTGCCAGTTTGTTGAGGCTGTGTTCATCCATTCCGTGTATTATCGGTGAAGTGACTACGGCACAGTATATTTCAGACTATGGGCCGTTGGTGGCCAGGGACACTAACACTATTTAGTTATTGTTTATTTACGTACTCTAGTTTTTTTTGCTCAACTTGGAACTATACTTTCTTTTATGTTTCATTTGTGCAATTGTTGTAGGATTAACTGTTTATAATAATTATAATAATTGAGAGTTTCATACGGAGCACTTGCGAACACGTCCACGCTCTCTGGATAACTACTTAGACTATATATATACTTAGACTATATATATATATATATATATATATATATATATATATATATATATATATATATATATATATATATATATATATATATATATATACATGTCCGTCATAAAGTTCGCTACATATGGGAAAAAAAAGTTGTTAATGAAATTTCTGAAAAACTAATGACGGTTCGTTTTTGCATGTCTGACAACTGAAAAATCCGTTTCGACATATATCACGTGACCCCAGATTTTACGGGAATTTAGAAAAAAGTTGTCTGTGGTGCCGAAAGATGGGACAAATTAACGAAATATCGGAAAATGTTATGGAGAAAATAAACAAAAATACCATTTTATTCCTCTACCCTTACTAAGAAACATTATACATTCTTGTTCTATCTGGAAACAGCTTTGACGATCTAAATCACATAACTTTGGGACAAAACTAATCAAATATTTGTGGAATAGACATTTTGCGGAGATAAATTATGAAAACACGATTTAGTCTTGTCACTAAGTGTATTAATGCCCTGTACATTGATGCACATCAGCTTATTCACTTTTCTCAACCCGTAAATAAACCAACTAATATTTGTAATTGAAACTTTATAATACATTATTTATTCTAATTGAATTTAGCATTGTTTAGGTGGATGTGGAAAAATAAAAAAACTCAATAAACAAGCAATGTACAAATTTAGCAAGGATAAATAATGTATTATTGAGTTTTAATTACAAATATTAGTTGGTTAACATTTTATTCACGGGTTGAGAATATTGAATAAGCTCATGTGCATCAATATAAAGGGAATCACTACAGCTAGTGACAAGACTAAATCGTGTTTTCATAATTAATCTCCTGCAAAATGTCTATTCCACAAATATTTGATTAGTTTTGACCAAAATTTATGTGATTCAGGTTATTGAAGCTGTTTTCAGATAAAACAAGAATGTATAATGTTTCTTAGTAAGGGTACAGGAATAAAATGGCATTTTTGATATTTTTTTCAATCTGGTTCAAAATTCGTACATAGGGTCCTCGTTGGATTCCAAACACATTTTCTCAATGAAATTGTTCGATATCTTGTCAATTTGACCCATTTTTCGGCACCACAGACAACTTTTTTTCAAATTTCCGCCAAATCTGAGGTCACGTGATATAAGTCGTAACGGATTTTCTTGTTGTCAGACATGCGGAAACGAACCGCCATCAGAATTTTTCAGAAATTTCAATATAATTTTTTTTCTCATATGTAGCCATTTATGACGGACACTGTATATATTTATCCGTAGATTTTCGCTGGTATAATGTGATAGTTTATCGGGTTTCTGTCCACGTTCTGATTTTTTGGTCCTCCGAAGGTCTAATTTCACGACATTTTGGCAAATTTCCATTTGCCATCTTCAGGTGTGTCTAGAAATTCGATTGTTTCGAATTCGACTGATGTTTTCGTGTTGTGTTCCTCAATTTGTATTTATAAGCACGTGTCTACGGTTAAAACTTCTCTCTGAGGGCTATGTCCATTAAATTCCTTCAACTTTGTTTTTAACAGTCCCCTCACTATTACTCTCTTTTCATATTTATATTCCTGGACTCGGATGTCACGCAGGTAGCTATAGCTGCCTCCGTGGTGACGTTGGTTGTTTCCCTGGAATTCAGGGTCTGCTGACCGAAACCACAAATGAGCGGTTGGCGTCTGTTTGTTGACTCCGTTGATTTGTCGTTTTCTACCAAGTGTTGTTCATCGTTGCACTTCTCCACCGTACTGATGAGGGCCGAGAGCCCGAAACACGTGTCTACGGTTAACACTTCTCTCTGAGGGCTATGTCCATTAAATTCCTTCAACTTTGTTTTTAACAGTCCCCTCACTATTACTCTCTTTTCATATTTATATTCCTGGACTCGGATGTCACGCAGGTAGCTATAGCTGCCTCCGTGGTGACGTTGGTTGTTTCCCTGGAATTCAGGGTCTGCTGACCGAAACCACAAATGAGCGGTTGGCGTCTGTTTGTTGACTCCGTTGATTTGTCGTTTTCCACCAAGTGTTATTCATCTTTGCACTTCTCCACCGTACTGATGAGGGCCGAGAGCCCGAAACACGTGTCTACGGTTAACACTTCTCTCTGAGGGCTATGTCCATTAAATTCCTTCAACTTTGTTTTTAACGGTCCCCTCACTATTACTCTCTTTTCATATTTATATTCCTGGACTCGGATGTCACGCAGGTAGCTATAGCTGCCTCCGTGGTGACGTTGGTTGTTTCCCTGGAATTCAGGGTCTGCTGACCGAAACCACAAATGAGCGGTTGGCGTCTGTTTGTTGACTCCGTTGATTTGTCGTTTTCTACCAAGTGTTGTTCATCTTTGCACTTCTCCACCGTACTGATGAGGGCCGAGAGCCCGAAACACGTGTCTACGGTTAACACTTCTCTCTGAGGGCTATGTCTATTAAATTCCTTCAACTTTGTTTTTAACGGTCCCCTCACTATTACTCTCTTTTCATATTTATATTCCTGGACTCGGATGTTACGCAGGTAGCTATAGGGCGATTGACGTAGGCCGTGCATTAGAGGTTTTTCAACTTGTTGGATTAGAAACTAGAACTAGAAACCATGCTTTCATAATCGATTATGCCCATTCTACGTGAAATATTTTTAGTCCCACAGCTATACAAGGTGTGCCAAAAGTAGGTACCAACTTTCTAAATTTAAATGGAAACACACACATATGGAAAAATTGAAGAAGCAAAGAATCTCTTGGCAAGATAAGGCACTTCGTGACTTTTATTAAATAACTCTATAGGGGTTGAAGTTAGGTAGGTATAGGTAATGCTGAAGTAACTTACCCTAAAATTCAATTTTCTTTCGAACGGTCCCGAAACGAATAGTAGGTGAAATTTGAAAAAAATGAGTTTTTGACAATATTTGAAAATCGTCTTCGCCCATATGGTACAAAATGGAACCAACTGCTCCCCAAATGTGGTTTCCTAATTTTGAACGGTTTGTGACATTTTTTCGTAAACTACTAATAGTCTAATCAACAGGTTCAAAAACGTGAAAAATAGAGATAAAGGTCCTAAAAATATGAGCGATGGCTCATTCGATTCGGAATCACCTCTAGAAAAATGTTTTTGAAGGATTTTGGTGCAGGTTAAAAATTGCAATTGTTATTAACAAAATAAGATGAAAAAAAAATGATATTTCGATTTTTGTTATTAACTTGAAAAATATTAACATTTAAGCAATTTTGAAAAAAGCTCTTTAAAGAAGAGGAAATTTCCAATAAAAAAGTTACAACTCCCGGAACTCTATCTCCATTATTTATAATTTTAATTAGACGTTGAAAATAGGGCTCCGCGCGGCTGTTACAGCATGCGCGCGCCGCCGCTAAAGAGAGTTCAGCAATAAAAATAATTTTTTTATAACATATAATGTGATTTTAAAAATTTGAAAAAATTCTAGTATCTTCTTAACACTTGAAAGAATCGAGCCCTGAAGAAAAAAAAGGTTAATCATCATTTTTCAAAAAGTTATTCAATTGTTAACTAACAAATTTTTTCCCAATCTCCATTGGCATAAACAATGGAATGAAAGGTATAAATAATTGGCCTATAAATTTTAAACTTCGTGAAGCCCTTTTGATATATGTACTTTATAAGATCCTGCGGTTAATTTTCATTAAAGTTAATTAATTTGTTAATTATGATTTTTTATAACTATTGAAAAATTAAAAATCTAAAAAATTTTAAAATTTTTTTTTTCAATTAATATTTAGCTATGCCTGTTTTCACATTGAACAATAGCAGTTATTAACATAGGTTATGAATTTTTTATGTAATTTGTTTATAAAATTGTTATAAACAAATAGAGTAATTCAATATTTTTTAAATTTTTTTTTTGCTATTTCGTTGTTTACAAAAAATTATGATTTAAAAAAAAAATTTTTTTCTTAATTTTAATTTTTAATTGTTTAAAAACGATTTTTTTATATTTCGATTGTTTAAATAATTAGTTGAGAAAAAATTTTTCTTTTAAAAATCATAATTTACACTTTTAAATAGTTTAGAAAAAAAAAATTTTTTCAATAATTATTTAATTGTTTACTAGTTTAACAATTTGTTATAAACAAATATCGACCAACGGTATATTTTTTTTCTAAAAAAAAAAATTATAAAAATATAATATAATAAATGCAAAAAAAAATTATAATTATTAATAATAATAATAATAATTATAATAAATGAAAAATTTTTTTTTTTTTTTAAAAAATATAACGTTGGTCGATATTTGTTTATAACAAATTGTTAAACTAATAAACAATTAAATAATTAATGAAAAAAATTTTTTTTTTGCTCAACTATTTAAAAGTGTGCTATTTAAAGAAAAATTTTTTCTCAACTAATTATTTAAACAATCGAAATATAAAAAAATCGTTTTTAAACAATTAAAAATTGAAATTAGGATTTTTTTTTTTTTAAATCATAATTTTTTGTAAACAACAAAATAGCAAAAAAAAATTTTTAAAAAATATTGAATTTCTCTATTTTTTATAAAATTTTAAAAAAAAAATTCATAACCTATGTTAATTACTGCTATTGTTCGATGTGAAAACAGGCATAGTTGAATATTAATTGAAAAAAAAATGTTTATCAACATTTTTTAGATTTTTAATTTTTCAATAGTTATAAAAAATCATAATTAACAAATTAATTAATTTTAATGAAAATTAACCGCAGGATCTTATAAAGTACATATATCAAAAGGGCTCCACGAAGTTTGAAATTTATAGGCCAATTATTTATACCTTTCATTCCATTGTTTATGCCAATGGAGATTGGGAAAAAATTTGTTAGTTAACAATTGAATAACTTTTTGAAAAATGATGATTAAACTTTTTTTTCTTCAGGGCTCGATTCTTTCAAGTGTTAAGAAGATACTAGAATTTTTCAAATTTTAAAATCACATTTTATGTTATAAAAAATTATTTTTATTGCTGAACTCTCTTATAGGCGCGCATGCTTAACAGCGCGGAGCCCTATTTTCAACGTCTAATTAAAATTATAAATAATGGAGATAGAGTTCCGGGAGTCGGAACTTTTTTATTGGAAATTTCCTCCTCTTTAACGACCTTTTCAAAATTGCTTAAATGTGAATATTTTTCAAGTTATTAACAAAAAACGAAATATCATTTTTTTTCATCTTATTTTGTTAATAACAATTGCAATTTTTAACCTGCACCAAAATCCTTCAAAAACATTTTTCTAGAGGTGATTCCGAATCGAATGAGCCATCGCTCATATTTTTAGGACCTTTATCTCTATTTTTCACGTTTTTGAACTTGTTGATTAGACTATAAGGCAGTAATTTATTTTTAGAAAAATTGACATATGTGTAAAACTGTAATAGATAAAATGACATTATTCAGGTTGCTTGAACTGAGAATAAGAAGGCCGATCGAACCATGTGAAAAAATGTAGCTTTCTATTTGAAATAAGATAGTTGACACACCCTGTATGGGTGTGGGACCAAAAAACGAATGATTGTCTGTTCTTTCTTCAACCATACGAAAGTCATATTTATTAATTTCCAAAATGAAGAAAACAAGATTGATACCGCCATGTGACTTCCTAGTATGGAAAACTTCGAGTCACCCGAATTTGGGTTTATAGAAGTGATTAACAATAACCGAATCTGATGAAGCTGTGACTACTCACGCGAAACTTCATATATAATATACAAGAAGAAATTTAACTAGTGTTTTTTTCCAATCCCACCACGAACTAATGCCCAAGAGAAATTTCCAATAATATACAAATATATGGTTCAATACCCTAAGAAGAATATATATATATATATATATATATATATATATATATATATATATATATATATATATATATATATATAGGTACATGGTTTCTTGAATCTTGATATATTTATTTTTTTGAGCGTATTTGGGTATAACGATTCGAAGAAAAATCAGAAAAATGTGTAATTATATATACGTTTCGCCACCGGCGGGAGGCTTCTTCAGTAATATTTTTTTTTTATGTAGAACATGGTAATAGTTATGTAACACCATTGCTGAAATAAGAACATTTGTTATATTTATTGAATTTATAAAATGGTGGTTATTCATATGGAACTAAGTTTTGTTATGATAAAATAAGATTGAAAAGTACGTACCCTGGCAACTATTCTAGGAAGTAACCAACATGTATAATTTTTATTGATCAGCTTTTATGACAATTCAAAAAGCTTTTGGAAAAAGGACGACACAATTCAGCCCATAGGGCAGCAACATGGATCACGCCTTCTATAACTTAAATTGTATTGGAATGCATAATTCACTCATCAGTGAGGTGGGCGGTAGCTCTTGATACCGTGTTGATTTTATTTTGTTACTTTCTAAAACAAACATTCTGAAGTGTTTCAAAATTTCCATCGAACATTTATTGGAAAACGGAAGCGTTAATTTAAGTGAAAATAAACAAATGCTTTGAAATTTTCGATTCTGCTTCCCTTCAATAGAATGGCTTGTTCAGATTTCAGATGGAGCAATTCTGGTTGAACTGCTAGAATAATATATTACACATCAAGGGATTGAAATTCATCTATCAATCGTGAATGAGAAAATATTGCTTTTGATAATAATGATAATAAATCGATCGTGTTGTTGAGAAACTATGGTTTGTTTCAATCGAAATACTCGACAAATCATTGCCCATTCATTCACAATTCACAAAAACAACACAATAATGCGCGCAGAGAATAAACAAATCAATCACAATTCACTGTTGAAACACTGCGCTCGTCATTATCATCACTTTTTATTAGCTTTCCAGATAAACAGAATGTAAACGCCGAGAATATCATCATATAAATGGGAGGTACTTTCATTCCTTTTTGCCGGAAAAATATGATATGGCATTTTTTTGTAATATTATTGTAGACTAGAAAAAGCGAAAAAGACTCCGCAAGAAAAAATCCAAATTATTAAAACAATTGAAGGAGATTTAGAAGATTTTGAGAACGGGGGCAGATATAGTCCCCGAAACGTCAATCAAAAACTATATAGAGAAGTATCTTTTGAATTGGAAAAAAAATTATAGGCAAATTCAGAAAACGACAAGTTATTGACAAATTGAATCATTTTTCTATAGGAAATATATTTTGGTGAACGCAATAACTTTTCGGGGTGAACTAAATAGTTTGCCCTTTCTATACACTTGTATATATTTTTCTGATTATATTTTCATTTTCAGACTGTGGAACGTTACCCAAAAAACATGTCAAGAAACGTTGTTCCTCCACAAAAAAACACATTCATTCAATAATTGTAGACTACTTCTGAAATCTTTGCAGCAGCTTGAATATATACATATTTATATTTATATATATATATATATTTATATAAATATACATATAAATATATATATATGTATATATATATATATATATATATAAATATATATATACTTATATATTGTTATGTTAGGAAATGTTTATCAATATAAATAGAATTTAAAAAAAAGTCAGATAATGAAACTGATACATCACATGAATAGCAGGTATTTATGTTTTCGTGGTTTTATGCTATGTTTACTTCGCAATTTTTTGTACATTCTGCTGTTTTTGAACCTTGCACGAGTCTCTAGTCAATGCAGATATCTCGAAAGTATAGCATTGGAACTTTCTTTTTATAAGGCAAGTTGCCAACAATTTATTTCATTTGAACAACCTCAAAAAGAAAACACAAATCAACATTTATGAACAAAATCTAGATCACAACTAGACTAAGACAATAATAAATTTACAACATCCTGTACTGGAAAAATGAAACTTGAAAGGAAATGACAGCTACATATCAAATAAGTATGATCATAAAATTATTAAAATGCAAAATTTGGAAGGCAGAAAAATGTCATAGATGAATTTTAATCTACTTTGTATGTAGTATATGAGATGAAGAAATAGTTAGTGAATATAAAAGACATAATTTAGAATAAAAAATTGTGTGAAAGAAAGTGAGCAAAAACGTGAAATCTGTGGTAAAAAACAAAACAGTGAGTGTTACCAGAGAGAAAAATAACTGAAACGAGAGAAAAAAATTATTTTTGAAGAGCAAGGTTAAAAATATGAAAGCAAACACAGTAACTCTGCGATAAGACAGATCAACTAGATGTCCCAATCAAACAGCCATACAGATATTGCCCAGAAAGTTGAAACTTACCTCCAGTGAATAATGGTCATTGCCAAGGGATCTTTCCACACTTCCAAAGCAGCCCGTAACAAGGAATTGCTGAATTCATCAACAGAAACAACGAACAGGACACAGAGAAGTCACCAACAATAAACCTCAAGGTACTTTTGATAAAACCAAACTAAAATATAGTGGTTGGTTAGACACTCACAAAAAGTTTTCCAACAAACAATTTTACCTACTATTATTAGCAAGAATTATCAATTTCCATTATATAGTTGTACATAATCTATATTCACAATTTAAAGATTATTTAATTGCTCAGTAGCAAACCACTTTTTGTTTTCCACTCAAATTTGAATTGAAAAGCACTAGTAATAAGATATTTCGAGCTGGTTAGGTAAACACGAGTTTGCATTGAATAAATAAAAACTTTTTAACAAAAAATTAAACCGACGGAAAAAGCAACTGAAAAGCAAAAACTAAAATAAACCTTCTCAGTCTAAATGATAATTGAGCTCCTAAACTAATGTGAGTAACTGATTTTGAGTCAGCGCCAAACTTTGAAAGAAGTGATCAAAACGCAGCCGTGCATCTCGCTGCCATCATTTTACGCTTTACCTAATTCACTTTGCTAGTTTGTTTGGCGCCGACTCAAAATCAGTTACTCACATTAGTTTAGGAGCTCAATTATCATTTAGACTGAGAAGGTTTATTTTATTTTTTCGTCGGTTTAATTTTTTGTTAAAAAGTTTTTATTTTTAAATTTTTTGTTGCTGAAATCTACTTATTACTACCTACTTAATTTTTGATTACTTCCAAAATACTTACTTACCTAGCTTACTTCAAGTATTAACTATCAAATAATATGATTTTCTATCTTAACAATTTATTCTTATATAATATAAATTAATTTTGGAACTTCTGGTTAGTTGATTTCATCACTTTGTATATAATTCCATCCTTCCATAGAATGTAATTATTTTGACGGATGTAGGAGGGTCTGTCAATGTCAACTACATATGTGTGCCAAAGTTCACAGGTGAAAAATCAATCATCCCCTACTTTTCTACCCATAGGGGTGGATCATTTCATTCAAAATTGGAATATGATCAACTATGAGGTATACTCTTTCTAATGAAGAGAGAATCATCCAAATCGGAAAACTACTACAAAGTTATGCCTGATAGAATCGGTTAACGGACCAAAATTCAGAGGGAAAGCAATCAATATCCTTCATTTTGCTACCCTTAAGGATGGATTCTGTTTTTCAAATTGAAATGGGACCAACTTCGAAGTACACCCTATTCAATGAAAAAAGAATCATCGGAATTGAACCGCTCTGTGAAAAGTTGTGCGTGATCATACATAAAAAAAAATATACGCGTCGAATAGAGAACCTCTTCCTTTTTGGTTTCGTCGGTTTAAAAAGTAAATTATCTGACCGATTTCTGCTTTCATCTCTGTTTTTTTGGTAAAATACTTTCTGTATTATTATTTAAACACTGACTGAGAAAAGCCGTCTGAGGGCACTACCGAATCCTGCTTCTGAGAGAAAAGGAACTCATGCGAACCATAGGCGTCCCGACTGAGCAGGGAAAGGTTAAGAATACAGGTAAAAGAGTATTTGGAAAAAGGTAAAGGTAACATAGCCGGACAATTCATGATTGTGTGATAACTATTCATTTTTCAAAAGTTTTTCAGCACAAATCAAAAGTATGACACAAAATTACAAATATTTTTAAACAATTTGTTGTAATGAGTGGTTTTCAAAAAAAAAATTTATTCTTTTTATCGAAATAAAATAAAAGAAAAAACCAAAACCTCCCATTATAACAAGATATATATATATATATATATATATATATATATATATACAGAGTGCCACTTTTTTAATGGGATTGTATTGGTAACTTTTAAACCATAAGAGTTAGAAGGTCGGTCAAATGGAGAAAAAGTTGCATTCATAGAAGCATTGTCAAGCAGTTTAAATGAATCGAGATTATCAGGGCCGGTTATTGAGATATCATAAGAAAAGTAAATTCTGTCATTTTGATTTTTCTTTTTTTCCCACTTTATTTCGCATATTATCTGAAAATGTCACAGGAGTTTTTTATTCGACAGTAAATTATCCTCAATTTGAGATAATCCGATTTCGTATCCAACGTTTCGTACGCTCTGGGCCACCCTCAACCTCATTTTTTTCAATACGGACTTGCATATTTTATGACACTTTTGGAAATAACTTTCAACGCTGAATTCAACGATATATCATGAAATGTCATTCAAAGTTGATTTTCAGGTGATTTTGACCCTTATCCAAATTTCTTTGGGTCGGATCTGTATTACATTTAGGTATAGTTATTCTAATCCCAATTGGAACGGAAATAAAATAAGAGCACTACGAGGAGTGTTCATATGCACTGCCCGGCAAATGGGAAATTTATATACTACCAGTGTTTTTACTTTCAAAGCGTTCCTGGTACAATCATAAAGAAGTTCTGTCGTGTGGAAGATAATTCCTCCTCGAAACTATTTATATCGGTCCAATTGGGATTAGAAATACTATACCTTTAGTTTAATTAACAACATGTAATACATTTCGATAAGAAAATCAACTCACTCATCTTCAACTGAATGGAACGTAACAGAATCAAAGCAAGAAACAAGTAATAATTATTTACAAATTTCAAGAGGTGAAAAACCTAATTCATAATAATTAAACGAAACTATCATTTAATGAAAGAAAAATCAAATGATTATTCGAAAGTGAATGATGAACATTAATGAAGTAAGTGTTCGAAATGTCCACCATTTTGTAAAATGCACTTTGCGGTTCTGGAACCCATACTTCTCATACATTTGCTTATTTCGTCTCCTTGAATACCTTCCAATACATTCTCAATCTTCTCGCGAAGAATCTCTATGGTCGGGTTCGTAGTATCATACATTTTATTTTTGAGATATCCCCACAAATAAAAATCCAGCGGATTCAAATCCGGAGATCTGGCAGGCCATGCTACTGGACCTCTTGTTCCAATCCATGAATCGGGAAAAGTTCGATTTAGGCAGTCTGTGACTATTCTTGAGTTGTGTGGACCACATCCGTCTCGTTGGAACCATGGACTATCATGCCGATACCGTATAGGAAGATCATCCAACATTTCTTCTATAATTTCTACATATTTTGCTCCGGTTAGGTTGCCGTCAATAAAATAGGGTCCCAGTAATTTATTATCCAACAAACCGCACCATATGTTCAAAGAAAAACGATATTGATGTCTTACTTCATGAATTAAGTGAGGATTTTCTGTGGCATAAAAATGTTTGTTCCTTCGATTGAACATGCCAGAATTTGTGAATGTCGTTTCGTCTCCCCAAATGATATTGTGCGCAAAATTGTTGTTATTCCGCACCTTCCGTTGAAACCAATTACAGAATTGCAACCTTCTCTCAGGTTCATTGCGATATAGTTTTTGCACGGCTTGGTACTTATAGTCATGGTATCCGTGTCTCTTGAGTGTTTTATTAATAGCACTTTTTGATAAATTGCATTCACTGGCCATAGTTCTCGATCCTATTCCTGGATTCATTCGAATTTGGGCCAGAACATTGATGTCATTGATAGGCTCGTTTTGTCGTACATAAGGACCTCTAGGTTTGATGAATGAATTATGTGCAAGTAACGTTGTAGATAAACGTCGAAACATTTTAATATTTGGTGTTGTTCTTTCAGGATATAATTCACCATACCTTTGTTGTGCTTTGAACGAATTTCTATCTAGTTTTATGTACACTTCGTACATATCTCTCTGCTCTTCATTTGTGTATGTTACCATATCGAATAAAGTAAATTGAAATTACTCAGAAAGGTATTTAATGACAAGTTCTTGTGACACAATAATAAACGAAGTGACAAATAATGTGACATTTCTTGTTATGTTCTTTTTTATCCACGGCCTACTACTTGAAAATAATACATTCAATAAACCTAGAGCTGTGTGTATGTAAGAAAAAACAAGTCTATCAACGATATCAATGTTCTGACCCAAATTCAATTGAACCCAGAAAAAAATCGAGAACTGTGGCCAGTGAATGCAATTTATCAAAAACTGCTGTTAATAAAATAGTCAAGAGACGCGAATACAATGATTTTAAATTTGAATACCAATCCTTGCAAAAATTATATCGTAATGATCTCAAAATAAAGTTCGATTCTGTAATTTGTTTCAACGGAACGAATGACGAATCCAACAATAATGATTCCTCGCGAGAAGATTGAGAATGTATTGGAAGGTATTCAAGGAGACGAAATAAGCAAATGTATAAGAAGTATGGGTTCCAGAACCGCAAAGTGCATTTTACAAAATGGTGGACATTTCGAACACTTACTTCATTAATGTTCATCATTTACTTTCGAATAATCATTTGATTTTTCTTTGATTAAATGATAGTTTCGTTTAATTATTATGAATTAGGTTTTTCACCTCTTGAAATTTGTAAATAATTATTACTTGTTTCTTGCTTTGATTCTGTTACGTTCCATTCAGTTGAAGATGAGTAAGTTGATTTTCTTATCGAAATGTATTGCATGTTGTTAATCAAACTAAAGGCACCTAAATGTAATACAGATCCGACCCAAAGAAATTTGGATAAGGGTCAAAATCACCTGAAAATCAACTTTGAATGACATTTTATGATATATCGTTGAATTTAGCGTTAAAAGTTATTCCGAAAAGTGTCATAAAATATGCAGGTCCGTATTGAAAAAAATGAGGTTGAGGGTGGCCCAGAGCGTACGAAACGTTGGATACAAGATCTGATTATGTCAAATTGAGGATAATCTACTGTCGAATAAAAAATTCCCGTGACATTTTTTGATAATATTCGAAATAAAGTGGGAAAAAAAGAAAAATCAAAATGACAGAATTTACATTTTTTATGATATCTCAATAACCGGCCCTGATAATCTCGATTTGTTTGAACTGCTTGACAATGCTTCTATGAATGCAACTTTTTCTCCATTTGACCGACCTTCTAACTCTTATGGTTTAAAAGTTACCAATACAATCCCATTAAAAAAGTGGCCACTCTGTATATATATATATATATATATATATATATATATATGTATATAATAATAATTTTTAAGTTGTACAATATGGTACAGAGAATCTGGAAAATTCGCGAAAAAAACAATAAACCAAATTTATATTAGTTTGGGTCCAAATGTCTGCAAAGATCGAACAGATAGATGAACACATACTTTTTTTTAATTTTCATGTTTATATGCTACAAAGTTCTTGGACGATATCAATAATAATAATAATGAATAATTTTGCCATAGAGAGAAAAAAAGGTTATATGAGATATGTATGAACTGTTTATATAAATGGTAAATGAATTGCTGCAACCACTAAAGGTAGGTCCTTGAAAGTGGTGTATAGATAGTTCATTTCCATAAGACTTTACATGTTTTATACGTTCATTTTGTTTCACTTTCCTATCTTCTAATTGTGTAGGTTAAATTACATATACATACATATACATTAGTCACTTGTTCACTTTTAATAATTCAAAAATAGGTATTTGTGACATCGACAAATAGATGGATTCTGAATCTTGGGATTTTCTCAATCCACTTTTCTACTTTGGAGATGAAGATATTTTGAGCATTGATTAATTTGAGTTCGTTCGGGATGATGATGTATATTCGAGTCTCAGGTACAAGAAACTATGTTGTAGGATATTTTTATGTGGTTCGTGGATTACATAGGAGTTATGTCTGTTTCTAGTGTTGTACGTGTGATCTGGGAGTGCTTTATGCATGTGTTTCCTAGTAACAGTTTTCAAGAAGTAGAGTTATCTTACATCAAGGTGGCCTGTCTCTGTATACAGTTCTTTCGTTGAATTCTTGGAATGTGATATACCTTCTCAATTGCCATCTTTATCGTTATGCATCAGGAAGCTGTGTCAAATAGTAGCAACCTATCGCTTAGCGATGACGCATTTGTCATTTACTTGAAATATTAGAGATTGTTGTTCCAGGGTAATTACTTTGTCCATCTACACTTGTATAGATTCCCTGATCCATTTAATTTTGTTTTCAGATTGTCGAAGGTTATGATTCCAAAAAAGTGTCGAAAATTAGTATTATTTCACAAAAAAATAAGCTTCAAACAAGTTTTGGGATATTGTTAAATCAGGAGCATTGAAAAAATATTTGAAGACCAATTATATATTATCAATTTGTTTTTTCATTGAAAAAACAGTTCCTATGTTCTGATAATTGTTTTTCGAATGTTCTGCCTGTTTGGCCGATGTGAAAACTTGCACAAGAGCGACACGATAGTTTATATACTTCAGATTCATCAGATTTCTCAGTTTCATTTCAATGAGTTTCTTAAATTATAACCTATTTTGTAAGCAATATTAAGTAGACATTTTTTCGGTAGGATGGCCTGGATATGTAATAACTTTAAAATTATGTTTTTCGTTTTCAGAAGCAAACACGTTCCGAAAAGCTTTGTTATAAATGGTTCTTGAAATAATATTATCCATCAGGTTTGAACTATAACCTTTATTAATTGCAAAAGGAATAAACAAAATTACCCTATTCTATTCGTCCTCTCGTATCTTTCATGAGAGCACCATTATGAATTAATTGATAAAAATCAAGAATATATGACTTCCTGGCAACCCCAAAGTCATCTCGTTGGATGATTATTACACCAGAAGAAGCTATCACATTGGTAGAAAATATATATCACTATCACGTTGGTTAGGAATAATGTCAATCCGATTATCAAACAAGAGATATCAGATCTGCTAACAGTTAGTTCAACTCAAAATTATTTTCAATTTAACAATAATTTATATTCTTCTGATGAAGAAATTTTCATGGACAACTTGGAGAAGAAAATGCGCAATAATCCTTCAATTGAAAATTTCTTCTTCTGGTGCATGTATGTGGATGATATTTTAGTGTACTTTGTGGTAACTGGAAGACAATTAGGAAGCAATTCACCCTTCAATTAAATTCACCAAAGAAATGGAAACAGATAATTCTATTAATTTCTGGACCTGACTGTAACAAAAATCAGTAATAAACATGACTTCAATTTTCCATAAACCTTCATATAGAGACATCACAATATACAGTACCTCAACACATTCATACCAACATAAATTAGCCGCATATACTAGGAGGATACATAGTATGATACAAAGACTTGAATATAATTGAACAAATTGCTTTTAATAAGGGTTATAGTTTTAAACCTCATGGATAATATTCTTTCAAGAAATCTTTATGAAAAAGCTTCACAAGAAGTGTTTCCTGAAAACATTATTTTGAAATTAATACATATTAGGCCATCATACCGAAAAAATGTCTACTTTCTTAGGTAAAAACAACATTGATATTGCATACAAAGCAGATAATAGTTTGAGTAATTCAATTGAAAACAATAAAGATAAAACTAAGAAATCTGAAGTATATAAATGTACTTGTGAGTCTCGTGCAAGTTTTTACATAGGCCAAACAGGCAGAATATTTATAAAACGATTATCAGATCATAGAAAGTGTTTTGTCAATGGGAAACAAATCCAAATTTTGCTACTAACCTCTCCACTGAAAAAATTGTTTTGTAACGCTTCAGAAATATTACACATAGAAAAAAAGGTTTAGAACTTCACTATCTAGAAAGTTCAGAATTTGATAAATACCAAATGTCGCAATATTTTGATGATCAGATCAACTTAAATTATTCTCCTTTGTTCAATTTGTTTTATTGAAGACTAAACATGGATATAATCTCCGTCCTACCAATTACCCATTGCATGATCATTGATACCCTTAATATTCTTAATTAGATCTATATACCTACTACTTCATGTCTTGATTATTCATGATACATCGTGATTGTTGAATAAGTATTATCCCCACCTGAAGAAGCTATTGTATCGCGGAACACGTGTAAACCCAGTTCAGTGAAAAGCATTCAGTGAAGGGAGTGTCACATCAATTCAAAATTATATAGATTTTTAATAAAATTATTCATCTAAATTTAGTATTTATAACGTCTTATAGTCTTGGCATGAGGCCAAAAACAAGTTATTTATATTTTTTGAAAAATTTAACTCACTTAAATTCAATGCAATATCTTACCAATGGTAGTTATGATGGTAAAAGTATAAACGACCCCATTCAAGAAACTCCACGATCTCTGCCCGCTGTAAGTGGTCATACCAGCCTCATGAGCCACATGGAGCTCTTCTTCGAAAGTCCTCAACTTATTTCTCGCCAAAGATTTCCAGTCTTCCTCCCTCAAACTATGACTTTTCATCCACAACAAATCTATAAAATCTCTCTTGACTCTCTTGACGCCGCACTTGTAGAAATTTTCGAAGCCACCTTCGGTGAATTTGAAGATAAATGCGCCTAGACCACAGAACACTACAATGAGGAATAGTTCTAGCATGCATTTATTCCATAGCAACTTGATTCTTCTATACTCTTGTTTATTTTCAATCTTGTGCAACTTGTAACACCTATAGATTTCGAATACTGATACGTATCTGAGTACTCTGAAAATATCCAGAGGACTAATGTCAGGTGGCTTAGCCAACGGCACTGGTTTTCTCGACAGAATAGTTTCGGGGTCTAGGATCTCCACAATCTTCTCAGAATATGCTCTCTGTCTCTTTCTTTGCCTTATCACAGATTGAGCCTCAGGTCTGAGGGGTTTCGGAACAATGGGCTCTTCTGTTGCTAGTGATTGTAAACTATTGTCGGAGAACTTCCTGACTCTTTCATTCTGGGCGCTCAACATTTGCGCTCGTCTGAAGCTCTCAATCAATTCAGCTTCCGTGAACTCGTGTGGAGCTGACTGGCTTCTTTTGACTTGCTGCTTTTCATGTTTCCTGAACCTCTCCCTGCCTCTCGTTGCAGCGGCAGCGAGAGATTTCTTTGTTTTATTGAGAAAATACTTCACCTCTTCTTGTGCCAAATCAGAGAGACTCTTTTTTCTCTCGTCTTTCGTTTCACTCTTGAAGCTGCTAGTTCTGCTGACATCTCTGCTGACGTTAGTGCTGCCATTTTTCTGAAAGCCTTGACCTGGTTCGGATTCAGTACCGTCATAGTGTTGCTTGCTGAAAGATCTATTCCTTCTCGTCGTCTTGGTTGTTGTGTCTTCTTTGCCTCTCGGTTCTCGGTGTCGGTTTGAATTTTTTTTTCACTTTATCACTCAACACTTGTTCGGGTTCTATTCGGGCCATGTCCACTTCGCCATTTTGAGTTGTCGCGTTGTGAGGTTCACTTGTTTCGCTAGATGTTTGCATCGATTCCATGATGGTTAGACTGAATTATAAATAGATTGGACTCGTTCGTATTTTGGCGGCGCTGAGTTATTTTGGGCTCGTGTCTAATAGAAGTTGGAGGTAGGCTCGGGACGCTCATACTGTGGGGGATTTATTTTTATAGTAGGACACATGAGTATCTGGCATCAAGAAACTCTTGAATTATACCCCAAGCTTGGACATAATTTTATACGATGATCGCTTGCGGAGAAGTTGTACATATATAATACGCATAGTAATCGGAAGTGATGTTTTATTTTATGAAAAAAATTTATGTGAAAGGACCAAGTATAACCGTTAAAAGCAATGAATTCTGATATTAAGAACCCAAGTTCGAACTGACATTAATATACACTGCATGACTTTCTGAAAACGCGAAGGAAAAAAAGTTAAATTTTCTACAGTTGTTAGGTATATAAGGAATACTAAAATACAAACTCTCCATTCTAAAAGTTGGTCTATTGATTCCACATATTTCAACTTCTATTTCTGCCTGGTTTTCAGCAATATTATTAACCGACGAAAAAAAATTGGAGGTTCTCTATATATATACAGGGTGGGGCATCCCATACGACACGGTCCTTGTTAACCAAACCATTATTTTTTTCGGGAATTTCTCCATTTCATTATATGTATATTGATTAAGGCTGCAAAATTAAATTATTTTGGAGTCTACATGGTGGCTCAAAAAAGTGTGACATATCGAAGTTGTGTTTTTTAGATGGAACACCCTGTATTTCGTTACACTTTTGAATAGGTCAGGAAAAAAATAATATGATTTCATATGAGGTACTATGTACCTAACTATAACCGTTCTCGAGTTATTTATATTTTATGAAAATGCTAGGTACAATTGGAAACTAAATAACATCGAAATGTATAGAAATCATTCCTTCGAATTCTGACCCAGCATTAAAGAGGTTTTGGGCTATTGGTTTCGATGAAACTCGTTTCTCAATATTATACAGAATGTTCAAAAACCATTGACACTTTTTTATAATTTCGGACAGAGATAACTTTGTTATTTCAAATAGAACACCCTGAATTTTTCTGGTCTGAACAAAATAAAATTCAATTATCTTTCATTTCATATCGGGGTTTCCTATACCTAACCTAAATAGTTTTTCAGATACTGGCTTTTTCAAATAGTAGTTATTTCAATGCATTCTTTGAATCAAGATAGCTTTGAAACGACATTTATTCAACTTGTTGAAAGAATTCTCATTGACAGTTATTGTGTTTTACGTTATTCCAAACATTTACTGAATTATTAGCTTCGAAAATGAGAACTTATCCCATTCAAGAGCGGATAGATATGATTTTAGCGATTGGTGAGTGTTTAGAGAATTGCCTTTTGGCGTCGAGGGTGTATGCCCAAAAATATCCAGACCGGAATCATCCAAACAAGTTGGTTTTCAAACGATTGCTACATCATATTCGTAGGACTGGAAGTGTAGCTTATGAAAATGCAATTTTTCCGCACTCTGGATCACCAGAATAGACGGTCTGTTAACGTGTGGGGAGGAATTATAGGTACACAAGTTATAGGACCATACTTTCTTTATGGAAACTTGAATGGTAAATTTGTTTTACAATTTTTACGAGATGATCTGCCTGAGCTCCTGGAGAATTTGCCGCTAAATATCAGACAACGGATGTGGTTACAATTGGATGGAGCTCCGGCACATTTCAAATTCAGTGTCAGACAGTTTTTGAATATGTGCTTTCCGAATAAATGGATTGGTAGGGGAGGACCACAAAATTGGCCAGCGAGATCACCAGATATGACTTGCCTCGATTTTTTCCTATAGGGATAATTGAAGAATGAGGTTTACGACACTCCACCAACCACACTGGTAAATATGAAGGAGAGAATAAGGGCTGCTTTTCGAAGAGTGACGCCTCAAATGTTATTAAATGTTAAGCAGTCTTTCATAGAGAGAGTGGTTCTTTGTATTCAACAGGATGCTCGTCATTTCGAGCACCTACTTTGAATTGAATACATTTGTGTTTCATATATTGTTGTTGTTTCAGTTTAATAATAAAAAAAATGTATAGTCTATTTAATGAACTACTGTCAGAATATGAATGAAAATGATTACTTCATTTTAGTGAACAGTAAATATTTTCGATGAAGTGAAGTATAACAACTGTTAATGAGAATTATGTGAGCCAATCAAATAAATGTCGTTTCAAAGCTATCTTGATTCAAAGAATGCATTGAAGTAAGAACTACTATTTGAAAAAGTCAATATCTGAAAAACTATTTAGGTTAGGTATAGGGAACCCCAATATGAAATGAAAGATAATTGAATTTTATATTGTTCAGACTAAAAAAATACAGGATGCTCCATTTGAAATAACAAAGTTATCTTTGTCCGAAATTATAAAAAAGTGACAATTATTTTTGAACATTCTCTATAATATTGAGAAACGGGTTTTATGGAAATCAATAGCCAAAACCCTCTTTCATGCTCGGTCAGAATCCGAAGGGATGATTTCTATACATTTCGATATTTATTTTCCAATTGTACCTAGCATTTTCATAAAAAAATCAATAACTCGAGAACGGTTATAGTTAGGTACATAGCACCTTTTATGAAATCATATAATGTTTAACTGACCTATTCAAAAGTGTAACGAAGTACAGGGTACTCCATTTAAAAAAAACACAACTTTGATATGTCACACTTTTTTGAGCCACCCTGTAGACTCCAAAATAATTTTCTTTTGCAGCCTTGATCAATATACATATAATGAAATGGAGAAATTCCCGAAAAATTCAATGGTTGGGATTACAGGGACCGTGACGTATATATATATATATATATATATATATATATATATATATATATATAAATATAAATATGAAAGAGAGAAATATCGAGGGGACTGTTAGAAACAAAATGGAAGGAATTCAATGGACATAGCTCAAGAAGAGTGTAACGTAGATACGTGTTTGAGCTTCGGCTCATCAGTAGGTGGAGAGTGAAAGATGAACAACACTTGGTAGAAAACGACAATCAACGGCTAGCTTTCTGATTGTTGACTCCGTTGATTGTCGTTTTCTACCAAGTGTTGTTCATCCTTGCACTTCTCCACCGTACTGATGGGGGCCGAGAGCTCGAAACACGTGTCTACGGTTAACACTCTTCTCTGAGGGCTATGTCCATTGAATTCCTTATATATTATATGTTGATATTTTTTTTGTAGGTTCTTGGGATGTAGACTCGATAAGAGAAATGAGAGTTTTTAGATAGACGTTTCGCCTCTGGCCAGGGGAGTAGTATAGCTATGGGGATACTGGCGCAGTTCGGTTACTCCCGCCACATGGCACCGCCACTGGTTTGGGGCACTGAGGTCTGAGACAGCTGGGAACGGGGGATCGTTTTGGGGGCCCAACCATATATAGAAAAAAACATGGCTGCCGCTAGGAGAAAAAAACATGGCCGCCTACCATTGGAAAAAAACATGGCGGTTGTAGGTTAGGAATTTCAAGATGTCTGTTATGGGGGCAACGACTGGGTTCTTCAGCGTATCGGGTCTTCACGGAGGTCTGAGATGTATGAGAACGTTGAAGGGGGGGTCCAATCATTCATAGAAAAAATATAGCGGTTGTAGGTTAAGTGTGAAAAAAAAACTCATGTAATGGGGGCCGACCCGCCTAGAATGTTTAACGGTATCGAGAGTCTCTCCTCGGAGGTCTGATCATTCATAGAAAAA
>JAFIRS010005617.1:0-52846 GCA_018342105.1 Gonioctena quinquepunctata
ACGATTGGGAGAATTGAATGATTTATATCTGTCAATTCCTGTGTTTGAATGACATAACTTCCAAATACTTCCATGTTGACCTTGATGGAGTTGTGTAGTTTGATGTTTTTTTCCAACAACTCGAGTACTTTGGGCTTAATATCGTTGAAAAAAGGTGCATACTCTGTATACATATTCTCACTAGATACTCTGTAGCTGGAAATGCGACACTTGAATGCATTTTTAATGAGGTGTACACCACCTCCCAAGTGAACACATGAATTCGTCCTGTGTGCGAGTGTTCTATTGTGAGAGTTGACTTGACAATATGGAAATGTCACATTACAGCATTCACATGTATAGAGTGAAACAGGTGGTGAGTCATCGCCATTGTTCAATTTAACTCGTTTCACTGAAGGACCTCCCTGGCAAGTTTCCCGTTGATGTCGACGAAGATTATCACTACGGGTGAAAGCTCTACCACAATCACACGAATACATTTCACCGACTTGTTTTCAATAGCTCACTGGAGGAGACACTGATTCGAAATACTCTTCTCCTGGAATATTTCAGTGAAATACCCCCACCATACAACAAGTCCGATGCGATGCGCAATCTGTATGGATTTTGAGGAGATTCTCTTGATATTCAACGCACTCATCAATACTCGCAGTTCACTCTTAGCTCTCTCACAGGACAAACGCCCTCCTCGCTTGGAGAGTGCAAGGATTCATGAAGGTCATGACTACACAGAATATGTATGCCTACACCACAGCTTCAGTCAAGGTGAAACAAACATCGAGATCAAATCTTGAGGTTGCCGAAACAATCCCAACATTAAAACTCGAGGTCAAATCTCAAAGTCAAAACTTAATGTTATGAATCTCAAGGTCATATTCAAGGTCAAAACTGAAGTCGAATCTCAAAGTCGACCAAACCCAATGTCAAAACTCAATGACAAATCTCAAAGTCAAATCTCAAGGTCAAACACACACCACATTGCACACCTGCAACCATTCAAGGTCACACGTGACGTCATAGTGGTGGGGGGAGACCCAGAACCGGCTTAAATCTCCTACTTTCCCCGGCTAAAGACACGCTGGACATTGAACTACATCTGATAGATATTCTGAAAAGGCCCTAACTCAAAAGAAAAAACCTGAGATAAAAAATTTGCATTTTCATTCAGATAGTTATTTGATTATCTGTTCCAGTCTTGATTAAGAACTCATAAAGATGAATGAGGCAAAGAAGAATGTTTTCCAAAAGAGAGTACTCACCAGAAATCATTCGTAACATTGACGCAGGAGAGAAATTGCATTCAAAATCTATTTCACGCTTCCACGATCATCAGGAAGACCGGAAGAAATGGGAAACACATTTTCAAGAAGCAATCTCACTTTGCAAAGATGGAAAAAGTTAGAATCAGTCGCAGATGATTCCTCATCTGATTTTATGAACATCCTGTTTATATTTTCAACAAATCAATTGCAGTATAGATTACTTAACTGTCCTGTATCAGATTTATAATTTACCGTTGTGTTTGTTTTTATTTATATGGTAAATTTCCAAAAATAATCTGCTTTTATAATTGTTTTCGTGTTCTAGTATTTTAACATTATTGTAATCAAATTGATGACCAGTTTTTTGGTAGTGTTCAACCACTGCACATGAGTTTTTCCCTAAACGACAATCACTTTTATGTTGGGTTATTCTTTGTTTTAACCACTGTGACGTTTGCCCCACGTAACAATTTTGACATTCTAGACAAGGAAGTTGGCAGATGATGTTGCTGTTAAATAACATGGATATCTTGTCTTTGACTTTGGAGAATAAATCTGAGTTTTGAAAAATGTTTTATTTAACAATCTTTATATGTGGGTAGTTTTTGAAAATATTGATAATTTTTTGGGATACATTATCTATGTATGGCATTTTCTCATTATTTATCTGTATGTAGGAATCCTCAGTTGGACCATCAAACCAGTTGGAACTGTGTATTAATCAAACATGTTTGGGTCAGCCGTTGTTTTGAAAAATGTCAAAAAGTATTTTTAATTTATTCAAAAGAACATACATATATATATAAATATATATATATATATATATATATTTATGTATATATATATATATATATATATAAATATATATATATATATATATATATATATATATATATATATATATATAGATATATATGGATTGTCGGTTTTCTCAGGTTATGGTTCGATGGGTAAAGTAACCAAATGCAGGTTAAAACATTTTTTGGGCGTTTCTTTATTTTTTTATTTGATTAAACAAATTACGTTTCGCCTGGGAGGCTTCCAGGCTTCTTCAGATTTTTTCTATAAAGAAAATATATATGGTAAAGCCACATGTAATTGACATTGACAAATTGTTTTTTCTTACCTGCGAAAACAAATTCAAAGGGTCAACGGTTGTTGGGTTCTTTTGCCCATTTCATTCTGGAGAAATTTTTTTTGCTTCTTTTTCATTGTGAGTTAGGTGTGTTTTGCTTAATTGTTTTATATCTGTTTTATCATTTAAAGCAAGGTAATTTTTTTTTTATATAGATCATTTCTAGGAACCCCCTTTTTCGGGTTCCTCTCTGTGTCCAAAATTCTTGTGTAATCATAGTCAAATTCATGCTTTGTTTCTTTCTTATGTTTATTGAGTGCGTTCGCGCAATTTTTTGTGTACTTGTGTGCTTTTATTCTGTTTTCTATGTACTGAGATGTTTGTGAATATTATAGAAAATAGTAAGGAACTAATTCCTTAATCTCGTTTTCAGTGGCCGGAGATCATAGCAGCCTGAACATCGACTGAAGCTGGCAAATTCGGCGACGTCGGCGATAGATGACCATTGACAACACACGTAGATTTTACATTTCATATTTTCACTTTTCTTGTTTCAACAACTAACAGTAAATTCTGGGAAAAAACGGTATCGCGAAATGCAGATGTTGAATCCAGGGTTTTCTATAGCTCAGTTAGTAGAGAATAAGTCTAGTAATCCTAAGGTCGTGGGTTCGAAACCTGCTCGAAGATGGTTTTTTTCTGCAATTTGAAAAAGTGTCTGCAATGCCACAAGTTCCTTACTATTTTTATATATTAAAGACTTTAAATATTTATCTTATTTTATTATATGATTTTGATATTTATTGTTTGATTACTATGACTAAAAATCGATGTACGAATTATGATATTTTACACTGAATATACTGATATCTTCATGCATATAAATATCGCTACAGAATCAATAATTGTGACGTCTCAAATGATCTTCAAACATCTGCAATGTAACTTGATGATGCGAAAACGGTTTTCGCAATATTTGTTCTCTTTTTTATCTATTTGTATTCACTTATTGAACTTGCATTCGAGCACTTTTAAATAACGTTTGGTTGTGCAATGTTTATTTATTTATAGCCGAACAGAGTTCTCTTTATCAAGTTTATCTCTCATAGACAACAAAAAATCTTAAGAAATATTTGAGTACCCATTTCCCATACGTGTCAGATATGAGTCGTTTTATTTACAACTTTGAATTTTAGTACTTGTCAATGATTTCAGTTTCATTAGAAAAGCAATGTGAAGGAATACTCTTATAAAATTGAGAGAACAGTTACAAAAATGGCAGACACTTCACAGTTGATGTATTTCCACACAATTATCATTTCTAATATATGTTTGAGATTTTGACTTCATATACAATCTGAAAAAAATTATCACACAGGCATACAAATCAAAAATACAAATAAGTGAGTGATTGTTCATCTTGCTAGCAATTACTATTGGATTTAATCTCTCGGTCGCTTATTGATTTGTTTTTGTGTTCTGTTTTCTGTAGATCTGATGTCTTCACATCCTTATTAGTGTGACTTTATTTTCTGTGACTTCAAATATATCTATTCATATAAAAATTAAAATTCCACGGATTCGATATAAAATTGATTTTTTTGCTCTTTATATTCTCATTTATTGATTTCATATATAATTTTCCTAAATTTATAGATAACTTGACTGACTCATATATGTTATTCTTTTGTAGTTTACCTTGTTTAGCAATTTTCATTTTTCGAAATTGTACAACGTTAACGCAAAATTTCGAATCTGTAGCTTTATCAATACTTCATAATGGGGTGTGTGAAAAAAATTATAACTGTTGTTCGCTTAATTTTCAGTTTGCTTTCAACACTGAGTAATTAAGTAATTCCCCTCTCTTACCTGAGTCAATAGGTATGCAACTACATATTGCAATATTTTTTCCAGGTAACTTTAAATTGATGTTTGCTGAATCCGAAGATTGCAATCGGATGATGTACCAGATGAATATCAGTCAGATAATGGATCTGATGAAGATATATAAGGCCAAGTAAAAAATTCCAACTAAAAATAACCAGCCATCACTAACTAGAAATCAATTGTGACATTAATTCAAGTGTGACATATGATCTAATGAATTTTTGTCGAAAAAAATCTATTTCACACTTCCACCATCATTAATTAGAATGAATGAATTGTAAAACACATTTTCCTAGCAATAAAGGAAAATGTAAGAATGATTTCTGTGTTTTTTGGGGAATTATCGTATTTTTTTATTATTATAAAATTCTTCGATTCTCTTGAGAATGTTTCCCTTTTCAACATGAATACCTCCCAAGAGGTATTGTACGATGGAATATAGTACCTAAAGATCATCGCAGATCTGATTATATGAACACCCTGTTTAAGCACTACTATTTCTCGATACCATTTTTGAAAGTACCAATAAATAAAAACAAAATGAATTCTCATCAAGAATTCAACTATTTTCCAGTCACGAAAATGGCGAAATTCCTTACTGAAAAAGTGCAGAATTGTCGAATTCCCAGTTTTCAGACACAAAGTCAATATTGACAACTCCCATTCGCCATGATTGAAATTCTATCCAATAGCATATACTGACCATTACGAGGAAATAATATTGATTAAAACGAAATAAAATTCCCTATTAGAGGCTCGGCACACCGTTACGGTACTAAACGACCCATTACATGTGGAATACCAGTAATTTCAATTTTTCATTGCCTTTATCAGTGCCCCCTCCAGCCAATGGCATTCTGATTTCATATATTCGGAAAAACGGCTCAACATGGTCATGCTCACCGAACACGAATTCACGTAATTTCTCTTACGGGGTGGGAAAGAGAAGCTCTATGCCATATCCAGTGAAAGAATGTCTAGCAATCTCCGAGTGCAATTGTCTTTTCGAAGAGATTATGCTGGATTTCAGGGATCTTTTGGCTTTATAGTTAGGATTGAGTTTGGATGGATGAATTGACTGTGATTTCCACCAAAACATATTTTTTTTTTACTTCAAATTCCTTGTTCCACACAAAATATAAAATTTCACTCTAATCGAAGGGCATATTCGCTCAAAATAACTCTGTACAGAAGAAGTACAGTTGCGTAATTCAGCACGAAATAGATTTGAGTATTAAAATATCAAGAATATGTTCTATGAGCGACGAAAAGTAGAAAGCTTCATAACGTAACTTAAATACATTTTCTTTAATGAATATTTAGGCAATAAGTGATTATATTATCGGTCTTTTCTATCGGAAAAACCGGCATTCAATGCACGCTTGATTAGAATGTGTATAATTATAATGCTCCTAATCCTCACTGAGAATTTGTTTACCTAGGATTCTACAAAAGAATTGGTAATTAGCAATGGCATCGTCAGTTTTGTTTTAATTTTCAACCGACGAAATCAGGTTCTCTAGTCGACGCGTATATTTTTTTATGTATGATAACGCATAACTTTTTACAGATCAGTTCGATTCCGATAATTCTTTTTTCAGTGGATAGGGTGTACTCCGAAGTTGGTCCCATTTGAATTTGAACAGAAAAATCCATCCCTAAGGGTAGCAAAATGGAGGATATTGATCGTGCACTCTCTGAATTTTGGACCGTTAACCGATTATATCAGGCATAACTTTGTAGTGTGTTTTCCGATTTGGATGATTCTTTTTTTATTAGATAGGGTATACCTCATTGTTGATCATATTTCAATTTGGAATGAAATGATCCACCCCTATGGGTAGAAAAATAAAGGATGATTGATTTTTCACTTGTGAACATTGGCACACATATGTAGTTGACATTGACAGATCCTCCTACATCCGTCACAATAATTAGAGGAAAGTGACCAAATATGGAATAGTATCCATAATATGGAATACCCCCATTTTTCTCAAATGCAAACTCACACACGCAATAAACAGTGATTTTCTGTCTCTTTCTACTCCCATTTACGTGTACAAGTTGTAGCATGTCAGTCGAGCCAGCCCTTTCGTCGTAGTGACATTGTTTTGTTTTATCGCTGCCGCATAACTTTCTAAGGTTCGTAAAAAATAATTATTTTTCGTACAGAAAGTGCACACAGTATTGTTTTTATAACTTTTAGAGACCCTTTAGGTGTTCTTTAGTATGTTTTAGCGGTATTAGATAGTATTACTTTCTGAAATATAAATATGTGAATATCAGTTTGAAATAGTTCGAAAATCCAAATGTGGACGGATCACAGTGTGCAATTATGGACTATTCCATAATTGGACACTGTGACGTATCAGCTGACTTAATGACTTTGTTAATAATTTTTTTTTTCGGGTTTTATCAGAATGGCGGGCGTCAATTGGAAAACGAAGCGAAAAGAATGGAATTCAGAGCATATGGCAGAAGCTATAAAATTAGTACGAGAAAAAAAATGGGTTATTTGAAAGCTGCAAAACACTTCGATGTGCCAAGATCTACCTTGTTTCGTTTATGTCAGAAAAACGAATTTTCTCCAGAAGAAGCCGCAGCTACTACACTCGGAAGGAAAACTGTCTTAGGGACAACCCTTGAAAATCTTTTGGTAGACTACATTTTGACGATGGAGAGCAAATTTCATGGCTTGACGAGAAATGATGTTCGAAGAATGGCGTACATGTTAGCAAGTCGTAATCAGTTGAAAAATCCATTTGGTGCGACTAGCATGGCTGGAAAAAAATGGCTTAAATTATTTCTGAAACGCCAGTGAGAAGACCAACTGGCACGTCTTTTGCTAGAGCCTTTGGATTTAGCAAAGAAAAAGTAGACTCATTCTTTGATCTCCTCGAAGACGTCTATGCTCAAGGAAACTATGGTCCAAGTCGCATATACAACGTGGATGAATCAGGGCTTACCGTAGTACAGAGCAAGATACCCCAAGTGATTGGACATACAGGAAAACGGCAGATAGCAGAAAGAGAAGAAATCAAAAGGAAAAAAACCAAAAGAAAAGACTAAGCCTATGTCTGATTCAGATGATGAGGAGGTGATGCTGTTTGATACAGACAGCGAACCCGATGCCTTGATAGGATGTACAGCTCCAGACTCTGAAGATTCGGAGTGTATTTTCTGTGGTATGCTGTTTTCGAATGACACTCATGGGGAAACATGGATCAAGTGCCTCATGTGTGGGCTCTGGGCACATAATGATTGCGCTGGGCCAGAGTTTGATACCTGGATTTGCGATTTTTGTAAATAATTTGTGTTCATTTCTTTATTATACCAAAGTTTTCAAAGAGTCTCTTATGAGTTAAGGTTAATTTTTCATAGTGATTATAGTATTCCATATTTGGGGTACCTATTCCATATATAGGTACCTTTATCGTTTTTTAGTTTTTGAAAATTTTTCTTACCTCAAACTGAACAAAATAATCTAAAATTGTTACAAACTCAAGTGCAAATATATGATTGTTAATAATTACCACAAAAAGTATTTTATTTATGAAATTTGTGAAAGTTATGCCTGAAAATCAAAACGGTATTCCATATTTGGTCACTTTCCTCTACATTTTTGTTAATAAATATAGATTGTGAAGTAAGAATATATTTATTGTCGTATGCGAATCTGCCTTTAGGTTATAGCACAAAAATATTTTTTATTTGCAATTCACAAACGTTTTCGGTCAAACGACCATCTTCAGGGGGAATTCTGAAAAGTGAAAAGGTTATAGGAAATATTATAGTAGATGAAGATTCTGTGATACAAAACCATAAATTGTGTGAAGCTGTTGAAATTGAAATTACTCACTTGTCAGAATTTATACAAAGTAACTGTAGAAGATGAACTAATTTTATGAGACATTATATTTGTAGAAATTATGATCTGATCCATACATGTCAAGATTTCAACGAAGAACACGTAAATCAAGAAACATCAACTTGCCAGATCACTAATCAACAAAGGAATAAGAAGGGAAACATGTCAATTCAGAATCAAAGAGCACCAAATTTAAAAATCAACGAACTAGGAATGAATTTAAAAGAAGTAGGATGTGCGAAGAAGTAACAATTCTATTTATATTATAGCGATTCAAAGGCAGATTTGTCTGTCAAGTGCAAAAATCTTACAAGTGCATACAACCTCCTTCTGTAACAATAATTACATTCCATGAAAGGATGGAATTATATACAAAGTGATGAAATCAACTAACCGGAACATTCAAAAATAATTTATATTATATGACAATAAATAGTTAAAGTAGATTATTTAACAGTTAAAAGTTGAAGTAAGCTAGGTAAGTAAGTATTTTGAAAGTAATAAAAAATTAAGTAGGTAGAAATTAGTAGATTTCAGCCACAAAAAATTCAAAAATAAAAAAAATTATCAAAAAATTAAACCGACGAAAAAATTAACTGAAAAGCAAAAAATAAAACAAAACTTCTTAGTCTCAGTGATAATTGAGCTCCTAAACGAATGTGAGTAAATAATTTTGAGTCGGCGCCAAACAAACTAGCAATTGAATTAGGTAAAGCGTAAAATGATGGCAGCGAAATGCACAGCGGCATTTACTCCTTCAAAGTAATACAAAGATCTTCGATAAATGTTTGTTTGGCGCCGACTCAAAATTAGTTACTTACATTAGTTTAGGAGCTCAATTATCACCAAGACTAAAAAGGTTTATTTTATCTTTTGCTTTTCAGTTGATGTTTTCGTCGGTTTAATTTTTTGTTAAAAAGTTTTTATGCTCAGTTACTGTTGATATTTTAGTGATATTATCTTATTAGTTTAAAAATTTTCTGAATGAAAAATAGTACATTTATAATTAACCAAATGGTTGAAAATGAAAAGCTAAGGTGTGATTGGGTGCCCTCTTGCACATCCTACATAGAAGAAGACGAATGCTTCTCCACTTTATCAGTTTAAAAATTATCTGAAGGAAAAATAGTACATTTATAGTTAACCAAATGGTTGAAAATGAAAAGCTAAGGTGTGATTGGGTGCCCTCTTGCACATCCTACATAGAAGAAGACGAATGCTTCTCCACTTTATTAGTTTGAAAATTTTCTGAATGAAAAATAGTACATTTATAATTAACCAAATGGTTGAAAATGATAAACTAAGGTGTGATTGGGTGCCCTCTTGCACACCCTACATAGAAGAAGACGAATGCTCCTCCACTTATGAGGGTTTTGGGATACCCCAGAGCCTTTGTACTTGTACCATGCCATGCATAAGGGTGCCTACAGTGAGCCGTGTAGTGTCCGCCTTCGTAAGTGGCGCCGCAGTGGCGGAATCTGGCGAATTAGTCCACATAGTGCAATTTATCTCCATTTGCCCCTTTGATGAATAGAGTGTTTTAAAGTTCAACAGTTCAAATGTTTTTATTACGAACGTGAAAACTGTGGTTGCATTGTGATTCGGCCTGTGTACCTTTTGAATCAAATACATGCTGATTCTCTTGCGTCCAATATCGAGTATTTTGTTTGTTAAATAAACCAAGATTGGCGAATCTTGACTCAATGGAGAATACAATTGTTTTCAGGAAGTCATTATTTGGCTGTACATTATTGCGTAGAACCCACCTACATGCAATATTCCTCCCTTCTCATACTATCGTCTTCGTACAAATGTTGATATATTTGATATTTATAAGATCGATACTTATGTTTTTTCAAAATTCTTCTGACAGTTCCACGACTGGCATTCAACTCGGAAGCAATCTCCCTAAGAGATGTTGTTTTATCGATTTCCACTCTCATGAGAACATTTATCTCCATATCTTCGGAAACAATATTTTATTCAATACCAACATCATTATCAGGCTCTCTTCTGAACTGCTCTTCAAGACGCTTGAAGTAATTTCGAGCCAGACATTGTCGTTCGTGGTATTTTTCAGAGTACAGCTGTTGAGCAACAACTGCATTCTGCCGACATTCCCCATAAAATAAGAGCATATCTACTTTCCTGTTATAAACTGGTGGTAATCTTAACTCATTTCTATTATCAATGCGATCAATTCAATAATGTATTCAGTGACTAACTGACAATTACAGAATATCGGAACGTCAAAATGTGATTTGTGTTCCATAGTTACCTTGATAAATGATTGTTACTGAACCAAGAAGATACTTAAACATTTTTCAATCACATTATTGTGTTCGTATTGGTTATACACAAAAATGCGAATTGTAGCATTATTTTGATTATTTGGAATAATTTTGGGTTCATGTCTCTCTAGATCGAACGATGAAATGGGTGTTCTGACAAATGAAATATTTATTTATTTAATTATTCAAAATTTGGAATACAAACAGGTAAATACCCAAACAAGCATCCACTAACAGTTATAGTTACAGTAATATTAGGTGTCTAAGAGGTACAGGAATAGAAATGAAATACAATTAAATAACTTACATACACATTGAACGAATACTAATATACTATTGTTGCTATGAGTTGATTATTGTTTTCAGAGTTATTTCAAAAGAGTTTGATGAAGTAATAAAGATTCCTAGGTTGCTACAATATTTGTTGAAAGAATCACACATTCTAGTGATTGGGTTTTCGAATGACACTCATGGGGAAACATGGATCAAGTGCCTCATGTGTGGGCTCTGGGCACATAATGATTGCGCTGGGCCAGAGTTTGATACCTGGATTTGCGATTTTTGTAAATAATTTGTGTTCATTTCTTTATTATACCAAAGTTTTCAAAGAGTCTCTTATGAGTTAAGGTTAATTTTTCATAGTGATTATAGTATTCCATATTTGGGGTACCTATTCCATATATAGGTACCTTTATCGTTATAAACTCAAATGATTTTATTATTTTTATATTATAAAAAAAAAAAAAAATTAAAAAAAAATTGATTGTTAATAATTACCACAAAAAGTATTTTATTTATGAAATTTGTGAAAGTTATGCCTGAAAATCAAAACGGTATTCCATATTTGGTCACTTTCCTCTACATTTTTGTTAATAAATATAGATTGTGAAGTAAGAATATATTTATTGTCGTATGCGAATCTGCCTTTAGGTTATAGCACAAAAATATTTTTTATTTGCAATTCACAAACGTTTTCGGTCAAACGACCATCTTCAGGGGGAATTCTGAAAAGTGAAAAGGTTATAGGAAATATTATAGTAGATGAAGATTCTGTGATACAAAACCATAAATTGTGTGAAGCTGTTGAAATTGAAATTACTCACTTGTCAGAATTTATACAAAGTAACTGTAGAAGATGAACTAATTTTATGAGACATTATATTTGTAGAAATTATGATCTGATCCATACATGTCAAGATTTCAACGAAGAACACGTAAATCAAGAAACATCAACTTGCCAGATCACTAATCAACAAAGGAATAAGAAGGGAAACATGTCAATTCAGAATCAAAGAGCACCAAATTTAAAATATCAACGAACTAGGAATGAATTTAAAAGAAGTAGGATGTGCGAAGAAGTAACAATTCTATTTATATTATAGCGATTCAAAGGCAGATTTGTCTGTCAAGTGCAAAAATCTTACAAGTGCATACAACCTCCTTCTGTAACAATAATTACATTCCATGAAAGGATGGAATTATATACAAAGTGATGAAATCAACTAACCGGAACATTCAAAAATAATTTATATTATATGACAATAAATAGTTAAAGTAGATTATTTAACAGTTAAAAGTTGAAGTAAGCTAGGTAAGTAAGTATTTTGAAAGTAATAAAAAATTAAGTAGGTAGAAATTAGTAGATTTCAGCCACAAAAAATTCAAAAATAAAAAAAATTATCAAAAAATTAAACCGACGAAAAAATTAACTGAAAAGCAAAAAATAAAACAAAACTTCTTAGTCTCAGTGATAATTGAGCTCCTAAACGAATGTGAGTAAATAATTTTGAGTCGGCGCCAAACAAACTAGCAATTGAATTAGGTAAAGCGTAAAATGATGGCAGCGAAATGCACAGCGGCATTTACTCCTTCAAAGTAATACAAAGATCTTCGATAAATGTTTGTTTGGCGCCGACTCAAAATTAGTTACTTACATTAGTTTAGGAGCTCAATTATCACCAAGACTAAAAAGGTTTATTTTATCTTTTGCTTTTCAGTTGATGTTTTCGTCGGTTTAATTTTTTGTTAAAAAGTTTTTATGCTCAGTTACTGTTGATATTTTAGTGATATTATCTTATTAGTTTAAAAATTTTCTGAATGAAAAATAGTACATTTATAATTAACCAAATGGTTGAAAATGAAAAGCTAAGGTGTGATTGGGTGCCCTCTTGCACATCCTACATAGAAGAAGACGAATGCTTCTCCACTTTATCAGTTTAAAAATTATCTGAAGGAAAAATAGTACATTTATAGTTAACCAAATGGTTGAAAATGAAAAGCTAAGGTGTGATTGGGTGCCCTCTTGCACATCCTACATAGAAGAAGACGAATGCTTCTCCACTTTATTAGTTTGAAAATTTTCTGAATGAAAAATAGTACATTTATAATTAACCAAATGGTTGAAAATGATAAACTAGGGTGATTGGGTGCCCTCTTGCACACCCTACATAGAAGAAGACGAATGCTCCTCCACTTATGAGGGTTTTGGGATACCCCAGAGCCTTTGTACTTGTACCATGCCATGCATAAGGGTGCCTACAGTGAGCCGTGTAGTGTCCGCCTTCGTAAGTGGCGCCGCAGTGGCGGAATCTGGCGAATTAGTCCACATAGTGCAATTTATCTCCATTTGCCCCTTTGATGAATAGAGTGTTTTAAAGTTCAACAGTTCAAATGTTTTTATTACGAACGTGAAAACTGTGGTTGCATTGTGATTCGGCCTGTGTACCTTTTGAATCAAATACATGCTGATTCTCTTGCGTCCAATATCGAGTATTTTGTTTGTTAAATAAACCAAGATTGGCGAATCTTGACTCAATGGAGAATACAATTGTTTTCAGGAAGTCATTATTTGGCTGTACATTATTGCGTAGAACCCACCTACATGCAATATTCCTCCCTTCTCATACTATCGTCTTCGTACAAATGTTGATATATTTGATATTTATAAGATCGATACTTATGTTTTTTCAAAATTCTTCTGACAGTTCCACGACTGGCATTCAACTCGGAAGCAATCTCCCTAAGAGATGTTGTTTTATCGATTTCCACTCTCATGAGAACATTTATCTCCATATCTTCGGAAACAATATTTTATTCAATACCAACATCATTATCAGGCTCTCTTCTGAACTGCTCTTCAAGACGCTTGAAGTAATTTCGAGCCAGACATTGTCGTTCGTGGTATTTTTCAGAGTACAGCTGTTGAGCAACAACTGCATTCTGCCGACATTCCCCATAAAATAAGAGCATATCTACTTTCCTGTTATAAACTGGTGGTAATCTTAACTCATTTCTATTATCAATGCGATCAATTCAATAATGTATTCAGTGACTAACTGACAATTACAGAATATCGGAACGTCAAAATGTGATTTGTGTTCCATAGTTACCTTGATAAATGATTGTTACTGAACCAAGAAGATACTTAAACATTTTTCAATCACATTATTGTGTTCGTATTGGTTATACACAAAAATGCGAATTGTAGCATTATTTTGATTATTTGGAATAATTTTGGGTTCATGTCTCTCTAGATCGAACGATGAAATGGGTGTTCTGACAAATGAAATATTTATTTATTTAATTATTCAAAATTTGGAATACAAACAGGTAAATACCCAAACAAGCATCCACTAACAGTTATAGTTACAGTAATATTAGGTGTCTAAGAGGTACAGGAATAGAAATGAAATACAATTAAATAACTTACATACACATTGAACGAATACTAATATACTATTGTTGCTATGAGTTGATTATTGTTTTCAGAGTTATTTCAAAAGAGTTTGATGAAGTAATAAAGATTCCTAGGTTGCTACAATATTTGTTGAAAGAATCACACATTCTAGTGATTGGGGATTTTTTGCCCAAATTTGTGTTATAACCTGTCTGGCGAGTAATTGTATATTTCTGGTGTGTCTTTGAGGAACTTGTTAAAACATCATTGACATTAGATTGTTGTGAGTCGTAATAGTTTGTTATAATTTCAAAGATAAAGAGTAAATCAGTAATTATCCTTCGTTGTTCAAGAAGCTTACAGTGACATACATTTTTGTTATCCTGAAGTGTAGAAATCTTACAAATTTATCTTTCTAATCGCAATTTATATATATTATACTGTGGGTTCCATATGACACTGCCAAAATATATCTTGCTCTAAACAAAGGCAAAATGAATAGATTTGATTGCCTCATTATCGAAATCTTTGCATATTTGGCAGAAAAATCCTGAAGCTTTACTGCAGGAATTAATTACATAATCAAAATGGTAATTGAAAGTCAATTTTGTGTCGAAATACACTCCAAGATCTTTGATTTGATCCACTCTCTTGATAATGTTAGTACCAAAGGAATATTGAAAATTTACCTGTACATTGTTTCTGCAGATTTAGTTTCAGTTTGTAGCAGTTGCAATATTCTGAAAATTTATTAAGATCTTCTTGAATCTTTGAGCAGTCCATGTTTTTACTTTCCTGAAGATTTTCAAGTCATCGGCATATAGAAGTATTGGTGATATGTTTGAAGCAGTCTTTCAAATCGTTTATAAACACTGAGAATATCAGAGGCCCTAAGTGTGAACCCTGAGGAACTCCCAAGGTTACCACAAAGGGAGTGGGTCTGTATCCATTTACGATCACGAGCTGACTTCTATTGTGTAGATACGAGGAAAGCCATCTCAGGAGATCTCCCTGTATACCATTTCCAGCCGGTTTTGAGATGAGGAGGTTGTGGTCGACTTTGTCAGTTGCCTAACTGAGATTAGGGTACACCGAATCAACCTTTGCTCGATTGTCTAAAGTGTTCGAAATGTAGTCTGTGTATATTACTAGATTTGTTTCAATGGCTCTTTTGGAGAAAAAACCATGATGGCATTCTATAATTGATGACTTGATACAATGAAACATGGTGTCATAAACAATGCACCCTTATTCTCATCGAGTGTTTTTATTTTATCTGATATGATTTCTGGGGTGAATTTAGCAGATTATTATTGCTGTAATGAGGTGAGAAATCATTGATTTCCTGTAGGGGTTCATATACTCTTCGAAAATAAGTAGCCGAATAAATCACATATACTTCGGCCGTTTCCAGCACAAATATCGTTGTAACTGATTTTGTTTAGTATATCGATCCATTTTTACAGCTTTCTCCATAATTCCAGAATTTTTTGGGGCATGTTTTGATCTCATTCCGAATGTTGTTTGTATAGGTTTTATAGTCCTTAGACATAAGAATTTTGCTTCTGCGCCTCAAATCTTTGAATTCTTCATAGTAATAATAGTAATCGATTTTAAATTTTTTCCATTTTTGATGTAGTTGATTTTTCGCTTTACACAATTTATTGTATCGATGGAAAAATATACGGGAAACTTTTTATTTTTTATAGTAATTTTAGAGACATGCTTCCTGGTACCTTTCACCAATATTTTCCGAAATACAGAAATTGCTTGATCAACTGATAGATCGGAAAAAAGTTCGTCCCAGTCGAAATTCAAGAAGAAATTATTGAGCTCGATGTAATTACCACTCTTGAAATTATAAAAGTTTGGAATTGTTTTGTCAAGTACTTTGATTATTGAATAGTTGATATAGAATTCAATTGGAGGGTGATAAGAATCAGGGTGTACCAATGGCATGTCGCTCTTTTCTAGATTTGTAAGTTGAATCTTGGTACAAAAAACTAAATCTATTATTCTATTATCTTCATTTTTCACATAATTATGTTGGGAGAATTCACCAAATGACAAGAGATCACTTAGAGGAGAGTTATTGTTATCAATGTTCGTTGGGACAAAAAAGTTCTAGAAAAATCGAATTAAACGGTTTTCTTCACATAAAGGATTCAATATAAAATTGAACCAGAAAATGGTAGATCTCAGGTGAAAAACAACTACTTTCCTGGCAAATACCACGCAGAACGTTGAATGATATTCACCTGAAAATCCATGCATACTTCCATATAATATCAATGGACATTGAATGCAAATGTTTCTTTCTGATAAGCTCGATTATGTTTAATTTATGTCGTGTTCACCTAACAATCCGCATACCGGTTTCAGGCTTCTTGGCCCTCATCAGTACGGAGTAGTCAACCAGCCAAAGGTCCAAAGAACTCTGGCTGAAGTGAGACACAACGTAAACAAACCATCATCGAGCTTGTAACACCTATAGGTACGCCGGAAAAGATAAACTTTAACTGGCGGTACCTAGTGACAGAAAGAAACTCCGAAAATCTCCCACCTCGATAGGTTTCTAAATAAAAGATTCCTTCTCAGTAGGAGTGGCAAGCCCGTCTAGCATATAGTGAAAGATAAGTGCCATGTGAAGTGGAATGAATAGAAAAATCGAATTAAACGGTTTTCTTCACATAAAGGATTCAATATAAAATTGAACCTGAAAATGGTAGATCTCAGGTGAAAAACAACTACTTTCCTGGCAAATACCACGCAGAACGTTGAATGATATTCACCTGAAAATCCATGCATACTTCCATATAATATCAATGGACATTGAATGCAAATGTTTCTTTCTGATAAGCTTGATTATGTTTTAATTTATGTCGTGTTCACCTAACAATCCGCATACCGGTTTCAGGCTTCTTGGCCCTCATCAGTACGGAGTAGTCAACCAGCCAAAGGTCCAAAGAACTCTGGCTGAAGTGAGACACAACGTAAACAAACCATCATCGAGCTTGTAACACCTATAGGTACGCCGGAAAAGATAAACTTTAACTGGCGGTACCTAGTGACAGAAAGAAACACTCCGAAAATCTCCCACCTCGATAGGTTTCTAAATAAAAGATTCCTTCTCAGTAGGAGTGGCAAGCAGGTCTAGCATATAGTGAAAGATAAGTGCCATGTGAAGTGGAATGAATAGAAAAATCGAATTAAACGGTTTTCTTCACATAAAGGATTCAATATAAAATTGAACCAGAAAATGGTAGATCTCAGGTGAAAAACAACTACTTTCCTGGCAAATACCACGCAGAATTGTTAGGTGAACACGACATAAATTAAACATAATCGAGCTTATCAGAAAGAAACATTTGCATTCAATGTCCATATGGAAGTATGCATGGATTTTCAGGTGAATACATTCAACGTTCTGCGTGGTATTTGCCAGGAAAGTAGTTGTTTTCCACCTGAGATCTACCATTTTCAGGTTCAATTTTATATTGAATCCTTTATGTGAAGAAAACCGTTTAATTCGATTTTTCTATTCATTCCACTTCACATGGCACTTACCTTTCACTATATGCTAGACGGGCTTGCCACTCCTACTGAGAAGGAATCTTTTATTTAAAAACCTATCGAGGTGGGAGATTTTCGGAGTTTCTTTCTGTCACTAGGTACCGCCAGTTAAAGTTTATCTTTTCCGGCGTACCTATAGGTGTTACAAGCTCGATGATGGCTTGTTTACGTTGTGTCTCACTTCAGCCAGAGTTCTTTGGACCTTTGGCTGGTTGACTACTCCGTACTGATGAGGGCCAAGAAGCCTGAAACCGGTATGGGGATTGTTAGGTGAACACGACATAAATTAAACATAATCGAGCTTATCAGAAAGAAACATTTGCATTCAATGTCCATTGATATTATATGGAAGTATGCATGGATTTTCAGGTGAATATCATTCAACGTTCTGCGTGGTATTTGCCAGGAAAGTAGTTGTTTTTCACCTGAGATCTACCATTTTCTGGTTCAATTTTATATTGAATCCTTTATGTGAAGAAAACCGTTTAATTCGATTTTTCTATTCATTCCACTTCACATGGCACTTATCTTTCAAAAAAGTTCTACATTCACTAGGAATCCAACTAATTACATTCACTAGGAATCCAACTAATGTGTGGAAAGTTGAAGTCTCCAAATATAAGGATCGGATCACCTGTGAGTTCATTGTCTTTTGAAGTTTAGAAGTGAAACGCGTTCTTGCATAATCGTTTCTGGGAAGTAAATAAACACAACAGATATGTACCTTCAAGTCGTGAATACTATATGGTATTATTGGATTCAGATAATTACTAAGATTTCAAAAATGTAATAATATACAGATCGTCCCATTTGAAAATCGAAGTTGATGTCATTTCCGGAAAAACCGAAAGTTGTTTTTTTTCCAAATATGTCAACAAGTGCCGTCTAGTGAGCATATTCACTGTTCCATATTTCATAAATATAGCTAGAGAAACAAAAGAGAATTTGTTATGTTTTCTCTATAGAGAAACATAAAAATCATATAGTGACGTTTTTTTCGTTTACTTCATATAACGGGATGCTTCTCACAGAACTCATAGAAGTATATGAGTTCTGTGATGCTTCTACTAGCGAGGGAAGGATGTTGAATTGTTGAGTAGTCTTATGTTAGGTCTATCATCAGGATACAATTTATTGTTCAATATCAACAAATATTCCGAACAGATAGAACATTTCTATAACACTGTCAAGGAATCTCCGAAGTAACAGCAATACACAATTACCTCAGACATGATCGGAATTCAATAAATCAAACTCTATCATCAACCTAACCGTCCGAGAGCCCCAATTTTTTCCAATCAACATTCTGACGTTCTCGAACACACTCGGTACATCACGAAAAACAAAAACAAGTCCATCTAACCTCAGCACGACTCCATATTAATATTCTTTCTGCCAGGTCCACATCATGCAGGAAGTGCCTCAGAATATTAGACTTACAGTAATTCACGTGTTGTTTTCTATGTGTATAATTAAATAGTTCTGTGTTCGATATGACCAGGTAGCGTAGCTACAGTTATGGATGGAGGAAGCGCGGTGTCAGAGGGCATTAGAGTCGCCACGCACCAGCAAGTCGGCGGACGATCACGCGAGCTCTGGCATGCTTGATTAGTCGCTTTTTACGGAATCAGATAATGGCGATGTAATGAAAATGAATAACAGCGGAATGGCAGAGATTGAGGTGATTGGAAATGAATGGGCGGAGACTGAATCCATATAGAATCTGTTATTGTTAAAACGATGCGCTACCAATTAGTTCCCATAGTATTTTTTTTAAATTGAGAGCCAAATTTCATTATTTTTCGTGTTATAGAGTCACCTGAGGACTGTCAAAAATATAATTTGAAAAAATTGAGTCAAACTTTTATAGTAATGCACTAAAAAGGAAAAAATCATTTCTTTAATTATTTGACCTAGGTTATTCTGTGATTAGCAGATTCAAAATCTTGCCGCGCAAGAATACCCATTTTATTAACCGACGAAACCAAAAAGGAGGAGGTTCTCTAGTCGACGCGTATATATTTTTTTTTATGTATGACCACGCATAACTTTTTACTGAGACGTCCGATTCCGATAATTCCTTTTTCAGTGGATAGGGTGCACTTCGAAATTGGTCCCATTTGAATTTTAAAGATGAAATACACCCCTAAGGGTAGCAAAATGAAGGATATTAATCACTCACCCTCTGAATTCTGGTCCGTTAACCGATTCTATCAGGCATAACTTTGTACTGGATTCTTCGATTTGGATGATTCTATTTTTATTAGATAGGGTATACCTCATAGTCGATCGTATTTGGATTTCGAATGGAATTATCCACCCTTACGGGTGGAAAAATAGGGGATAATTGAATTTTCACTTGTGAACATTGGCACACAAATGTAGTTGACAATGACAGATCGCTATTGTCATTATTTTTGTTCTCCTACATCCGTCACAATCATTATATTCTATGAGAGGATGATATACAAAGTAATGAAATAAACTAACCAGAACAACAAAAATAATTTATATCACAACAAATACTAAAAGTAGATAATCATATTATTTAACTGGTAATAGTTGAAGTAGGATGGGTAAGTAAGTATTTTGGAAGTCATCAAAAAACAAGTAGGTAGTAATTAGTAGATTTCAGCCACAAAAAATTGAAAAATAAAAACTTTTTAACAAATAATTGAACCGACGAAATACGGAACTGAAAAGTAAAAAATAAAATAAACCTTCTTAGTCTCAATAACTAAGCCCCTAAACAAATGTAAGTAACTAATTTTGAGTCGAAGCCAAACGAACAATCAACGAAGATCATTTAATTACTTCAAAAACATTATCAGAATGTCACCGCGCAATTCGATGCCATCATTCTACGCCTTACCTTATTCATTTGTTTGTTTGTTTGGCGCCGACTCAAAATTAGTTACTTACATTAGTTTAGGAGCTTAGTTATTGAGACTAAGAAGATTTATTTTATTTTTCACTTTTTCGTTCCGTATTTCGTCGGTTTTATTTTTTGTTAAAAAGTTATTATATTCGTTTGAATCAGCTATGGAATTTGAATGGAATCGGCCATAATAACAAAACACGTCGCCATCTTGGGGCCGCCATCTTGAATTCATGAATTTTGACAAAAACATCAAAATGTCCGAGGGGCCGTTCGAGTATTACGTAAGCACCAAAGAGGGGGGGGTCTTTGCTTTGCTTATTTACCAATGCTTACCTGAGCTTAAGAGAGTGGGGCTTTGTTACTTTCGCTGACAGGGGGGGGGGGATTAAAAATGACAAAAATTCTGTTTACGTAATACTTGAACGGCCCCCGACCCCAAAAACTCCCACACACCAATTTTGAATGGAATCGGGCTATAATAAAAAAACTCGTCGTCATCTTGAATTTATGAATTTTGACAGAAAATTCGTGGTATCTGTCCGGAAAACCCCCACATACCAATTTTGAATAGAATCGATCCATAATCACAAAACTCGTCCGTCATATTGGAGCCGCCATTTTGTTTTTTCTCTAGCAAAATTTCCATAATGCATTGTCATCGGAATTAAAAACACCTGCAAAATTTCACGTTAATCGGACAACTTAACTTGTAAGATTTGATTACAAACCCCCAGACGGACATCAGGACAGGTGAAACTAAATAAAATAATTAATAAAAAAAACTATTAAAAGACAAGCTTCCATTCAAATGCGCTAAAAAGTTGAAAATAATTGCTTTGGATGTGTGACGTAGATTATTCCGTGAGTTATAGATTCAAGAGCTTCTCGCGCAAAGTTTTCAGTTCGAATTCAGAAGCGACAAGCTTTTGAACTTTTAACTCGCGGAATAATCTACGCCGAACATCCAAAGCAATTATTCTTTACTTTTTAGCGCATTTGAATAAAAGCTTATTTTTAAAAAGGTTCTTTTGATTTATTATTTTATTTTGTGCTTTTTAGTGAGTACGCATTAATCTATGCATTTTTGTTAATGCATCGTCATTATGAGGTCTGTTTCCTGAAGTTCTGAGCTATCTAGTTCTTCAATCTAAAGGTTAACTCGTTCGCCATCCTCAATTTATGAATTCTGACAAAAAATCAATAATTTTCGACTACATTCATAATCTTCTACCCCAAAAACCCCGACATACCAATTTTGAATGGAAACGGTCCATTATCCCAAAACTTGTCCACCATAGTAAGTATACACACTGATGTTGATTTGTAACGTTTAGATTCAAATGAATAAAACTTCGAGAATCTGATGAGGAACCGAAACTTTAAAAAGTTTATGATGATGACAATAAATGTTAAAAGGTTTTTAGTCAATAACCGATACGAAACATCGAGAACCTGATGTTGATTTGAAACGTTGAAGATCTAATGATGATTTCGAAATGCTGAAAACCTGCTGATGGTATGAAAAGTAAAGAACCTGATGAAGATCAGACCAGAAGTTTAATTGAAGATAGTTCGAGCTGTTGAGGTCCAGATGATTGCCTCATTAAGGTCTGGCTGGTGATGATTCGAAATGTTGAGAACTGATTCGGAACGTTGAGGACTAGATGCTAGTCTCATAAGTGATGTCACCTCAGTCCGCCAGATGTTAAGTATGGGATCTGCATTACCGACATATCCATCTATATTATAAATACAATTTAGTCAACTCGCAAACCTTTCTTTTTGTTTAGCCAAGTCGCATACCTGATGAATGGTCGTAAAATTACCACAATGGACCTTGGCACTTTTTGAAAAAGTACCTAGATCTAGGGAAAAATTGGGGAAAATCACCATCTCCTTCTCTCTCTAACACACGGGACGGGGTCTTATGGGGGTTTCCGACAGTAATATGTGAAATTTCTCCAGATTCTAGGTACTTTTTCAGAAAAGTGAAAAAGTGGGTTAGAACTGTTGCTGTATACCTACTCACCATCTTGGAGCCGCCATCTTGAATTTATGAATTTTGACAATAAATTCATAATCTCACCCTCACATAGCAATTTTGAATAGAATCGGACCATAATCACAGAGATCGCCATCTTGGAGCCGTCATTTTGATTTTGTGAATTTTGACCAAAAAATCATAATCTCCAACCCCAAAAACCTTCACATGCCAATTTTGAATTGAATCGGACCATCTTAGAGCCGCCATGTGTGTTTTCCTTTAACAAAAATTCCATAATGCATTGTCACAAAAACTATAAACACCTGCCAAATTTCACGTTAATCAGGCAACTAGAAGTGGGTCAGATTCAATTTGCAAGATTTGATTACAGACAGATATCGGAACAGGTGAAACTAATTGAAAGCTTGTAAAATAAAAGCTTGTAATATTACAAAATGATTCGGATAAATAAGCTCACTGGTGTTCTCCAAACAATTTACATCTCAATGTAAACAAATGTGAATCCTCTACCTTTTCCGACAAACAACACCCTTGACTAATAATTATTCAATAAACAATTGCTTACTAGAAAGAAATGATGGTTGTAAAGACTTGAAGACTATATATCTTGACACAAAACTTCGATCTGCTGCTAGGCCATATATTTAGAAACTGCGAAGACTTTAAGGTATTTCTGCATGTACACGTATCAGCCAAAAGTTTCGGACGTTGCATACAATAATGTAGTTGTGTATTAATCTCCCTAAAATACATTCGATAATTTTGTTTATTGATAAATACATTTCAAATCGTGTTTAAATTTAAGTGTCATTTGGCAAAAAATTTCGAATCAAGGGAAGTAGAAAAAATCGCTCAAGCAAGCTCTCGCGATTTTTTCACTTCCTTGATTCTCGATTGTTTGTTGACAATTAAACTTTTATACAACTAAACAAATATTTATCGATAAAAAAATTATCTCTTGTGTATTAACCCCCGATAAAACCACATAGGATTCGCGATTGTTTTCCGATAAATCCACACTAGGTTCTGTCAAAATTATATGTCAACGCATTTAATTTCTATAACGACGGTTGTGAATGAATCAGAAAACCACGAAAGGTTATGGGGGAGTAGTGGTTAGGTAACTAGAAAGGCTCGGGTCGATTCCTAGCAGTGGATTTTTTTTTGTCAAAATCAGTTCCAGATACTTTTTTTTAATTCTAAGTGAAAAATGTGTAAACATTTTATGTTTTTGAGTGAGTTCAAAGCAGTGAATAATCATTATTGATGAATGAATCTATAAAACGATTCCTTCGATTTTGGACCGAGAAAATTTGTTGTAACTTTTCACGTTCAAAATTCGAATATAACATGAATTCTGGTAGTTTGATTCAGTTTTAAATCTGATTCGGAAAACATTGTAGTAGAAAATCATTCGTGCTAGAGGATTTTATCGCATTTTTTTTAATTTTCACTCATGCATTTTTTCTTCAGGAAATTTAACTCATGCAATTTGCGCCCTTATTATCAGAGTTTAAATCACTCAAGCTTCGCTTTCGTGGTTTAATCAGATGATGAAACCGCAAAACCTGCTCACTAAAATTTCCAGGCAAAATGGTTCCCCGAAAATTTGAAAAAAAATTAGCGATAAAACCCCTAGCACTTATGATATTATATCAATTCACAATATTACCACCTCACTCCAAATATAGTTATGTGATGAATACAATTCTACACAGAATTGCAATTTAAGTTTATTGAAGATGCACTTGATTAAAGAGGTTTATCTTGCTTTCTATTAATCACCATCAATTTTTATGTTATTTAAATGAATGCTGCAAATAATGCAAATTGGAAAACACAGTGGCGATGTGGATTGGAATTGAGGTCGTGACTAATGCACCAATTGTACGGATTTATCAAGGTATGAAAATATTTGTTCTGCTTCTCTCGGTCCCCAAGAAGGAGACGCAGAGTTGAAATGGAGATAACCGGGATAACGGAAAAGAACTTTTTTTAATGGAATGTAAACAAAATTATTTCGTGGGTTGTAGGACAGGTGCAAGGCTATTTTATGCCGACGTCTCGTCTGTATCTTCAGAACTTTTCAAGGCTATAATAAGAGAAGTATAATGAGTGGACGTGATTTTTTTTTTAGAAAAGTGAACTACACTAAATAAAGTGCTAAATGTTATTACAATATATACCTGGTCTTTCTAATTTGGTTATTTCATACTTATTGCTATTTCTCAAATCGCTTGATGGTTCTATGAGGATTAACCCATTAACGCCTGAATTGTTTAATTTGACTTTGAAACGATATTAGTTGTTTTTATTGATTTTCTTCATGTCAATGGGTACCGAAATAAGTTTTTTTTTTTAAAAACGAGTTTTTCAAAAAATTGGATGGGTCCATATGGTCCCGCTAGACGCTTTCCTGGTTGAATTACTTCACGATAAAAAAAAACTAATTCCTTGTTTTGAAAGTTTTTATTTCATTATACATTGCAGAATCAAGCATTAGTCACAGGAAAAATCACCATGTATCTATTAGCATCGAAAATCTTTAAAAAAACTCATGCAATGTCGAACTTAGTATTCATTTCACATTGTTCTAACTTTTTCTAAACAATTTGAGGCAGCACATCGCTTTCTTTTGCCCTCTGGGACTGGAATTAGGCAATAATCAAGCCTATCCTGTCTCATGTTAGCAGACACACCCACAGGAGAAGATGGTCCACCACACTGATTCGGAGGATTCTTGCTCCTTGTCAGATATTATTGGAATTGTAATAAATAAATTAAGTGAATCAATATCTGGGCTCCATATGGATTGTGTCACTTCGCCTTCATTTTCTGAAGCTTATGGTATATCTCGTGCACTTCGAAGTGTGATTCTCCTAAAATAACAAAAATCTAAATTCATTTCAGCTTGGCGCCTAGCGGTTCCATATGGGACCACTAACATTTACACAACGATATAAAAAAAAGTAAAATTTTTACAGTAATTTTGAATGTAAAATATAAAAAATATATACTTTCTAGCAAGTTTTAACTACAATTATAATTGGGTGATAATTCCTAGAATATACTAAAATCTACTTACTGTAATTGGAACCCGCAATTTTTATCCATTGCAAAATTGCACTAAAAACAACCTCCGGTCACAACCAGCTAAATCTCAAAATACGCATAAACACTGCTTCAGTGTACTCTTTAGTACCTCATCTAATATAATAATAAAATCTGTATTGATCCCGATTGTTCTTGTCCATGCCTGTACCTAATAATTGGGAAGGGGTTAGGTGGGTCCATATGGGCCCGGTAGGCGCTAATGGGTTAAGGTAAACAATGTGGAATACATTGGTCCTTTATCGTCATTGAGTAATTTTTATTATGGTTTTTGTGGATAAATATAGTCTCCAGGCAGTTTAATTTTCTAATGTAGTCCACCGGTTTGATCAATTTCAAATTAAGAATATTAATTTTGTGACCAGGTTTGATCATATAGTCCGCTACACTCGATTTATTCTCCCTTCGGTAGGTAGCATGGGCTACATGTTCGTGGAACCTTTTGGAAATTGAGAGTTTTGTCTGACCGTGATAGATTTTGTCACAATTTTGACGCTAATCTCATAAATTCCCGACTTATCTAGCATGTCAGTTTAGTCCTTCGGGTTTCCTAATAACGTTTGCAAGTTATCTCTATTGCTATAAACTGCTTGGAGTATAGTGCTTGGAGTATAGTGTCGAAATGTCGCGTGAGTTTTGGATTGAAAGGGATTCCCATTAGTTTTTTATTTTCCGTCGTTTTTCTCACGTTTCATTCACTCAACTTAAGAAACGCTCCTTTCCCAAGAAATTATCAATGATGTCTGGTGTATATCCATTGATTATTGCGATTTCTGATTTCATTTAGAAAACTAAGTATCCGCTTTTTCGATTAGTTGGTATGATATCCTTCAGAGTTTCCCACAATTTATTTGAATTACCTTTAGTTTGCATTTCCTTAATCTTTTTGATTTCATTTAGAAAACGATCAGCATCCAATGGAAAGTTTACGGCTCTGTGTTTTAGAAATGATCAAGGAAAGGTAAACGTCCATCAACTTCCATTTCTACCGTAAAGTTATTTCGTTCGAATACAGAGTTCATGGAGGTTAGGTTACGTCTATGTTTTGACTTTTCGGGTCAAAAATACAGAACACGTCACCCACATATCAAAGCCAAATTTTTCGAAAATATTGACTTTGAAGTTTCAGATTCGTTTCGAATTTATTCATAAAAGGGTCATGGATGGTGCATTACCCATAGCGGCGCCTTCCTTCGGTTGGTAGAATTTATCTGGGAATATGAAATAGTTTTGATTCATGCATGAGGATGTCAATTTCAAAAATTCCTCGACTCTTTCTGATTCAAACTGGTTCGACTCCAAAAGTTCTTTTAAGTACCTGGAGGTTTCAGAAATAAGTACACTTGGAAATAGAGAGCTTACATCGAATGAACCCATCCACTAAAGTTCAGTTTTTGATTCTATCGACGAACTCATAAGAATTCTTGATATAGAAACTTTTTGGCTGGATAGGTAAAGTATTGAACTCGTTCGATAGCCATTTTGACAGGTTATGAATTGGAGATTTGATACACACAATTGGTCCCATACTATTATAGGGTTTGTGAATTTTTGGCAAACCGTATAATCTTGGAACTGTTGGTTTTGATATATGCAACTTGAATTTCAAACGATCGTTCAATAATAGTATTTTGCAGTTATCCACAGTTGACTTATAGTTGCGTATCATCTTTGGTAACGGTGTTCTTTTGAGTTGTTCATAAGGACCTTGTGAAATATGTTTGTTCATTCTATCAAAATACTCTGATTTATCTATAATGACCACCTTGTTTCCTTTTTCTGCTCTTAGATAAAAACAATGTCACAATAAACGGTGATTCTGAATCTTCTAGTTAGTGAAAACCATCTGGGTAATACCATTTAAAATACAAATTATTCTGGTAACATTATTGTTAAATTTACCTATATATTGAAAAATATAGAATTATTTATGGGGGTCATGTCGAATCATAGAGCAGAGTAACTGGGGACCGCTCATAGCTCATCGAGAATGTGTTTCATTATATATATATATATATATATATATATATATATATAAATATTCAGACGTCAGGTAGGTGCAATAGCCACTACTAAAAATTTGAATAAATGTGAATCAAAACGGCCGAAGATATGCAATTAGCGTTTAAGTTATTCGAAGGAATTTCAATTAATATTGTGGTATTAGTATATGAAATTGAACATTAAATTATTTTTAACTGTGATTACTTAACCTCGAGCTCGTATTTTTACAGTCTTCATCGATAAAATCCCAAGCTAGTATTATATCGGTATATCGGTAATTTGCAGTAGCAAAATTTCAAGTATGCCTCACGTCTCTTTTTCCGCATATTCGAGGAATTCTTGTAGTGCTCAAGTTTTATGTTCTACCATTATACATAGTGGCGGATTCTCACCAAACGGACATGCTTGAAGCCGAGTTTTGTTTGCGAAAACAGAAACATGATTTGAAAATGGACTGAAAATATCAAATGGTTATGTTTTTGTTTTCAACTATTTTAACAGGATGGGCAGTAGTGGTAACCGGTTTCATCAGTCATGGAAATAACCACTTCCTCAGAAACAATATTTCGATGTTTTTGGCACTCTTCCTGGAAATTTTAAAGAGGGAAATCATCCTATCGGTCTCTAATAAAAGGTCAGCAGGTTACGACGAAATTCCATGCCCTTTATTTCGAGAGGTTTTTGATTACGTAACTGCTCCAATAACTGAATTTAATAAATCAGTCGTTTCTAGAAAATAGTAATACTAATAAATGAGCTTCGTTCATCGATTAAGCAAATCCATAGCAACCCTATATTTTTTTTGAAACTCTTGCTGTTTTGTCGAAATCGAAGTTTATATTTTATTGCTGTTTTTCCTAGCTGATACGGAAAAAATCATATCGATTGAGCATGCGTTCATTTCGTATGAGAGTGATATGAGTTTTCAGTGTACTCACCTCATTAAAATCAGTATCAGCCACAAACGAAACTTCATCTGCGATTACGTACGTACCTGAAATAGAAAAATATATGAAATTGTAAAAGATGTGGACAATATCAACAGGCATATAATTTTTCATCATATATTGTTTTGTTTTTATTACTGACTTCAGGAAAGGAGTAAATGTTTTTAGTGAACTTTTCTGTCATTATATACAGGGTGTAAACAAATTTTCAGAGGAGTAATGGCAAGAAAAGAACGTTTTTACGAATATGAGTCTGCAAACGCTTAGTTTTTGAGTTTTTTTTAATATCTCAAAAACGAATTGTGATAGCAATTTCAAATCGAATTTTTACAAATTTTGATGCGCTGTTTACAATTCTGGGGCCTTGTTTGGGGCTAGATATGATTTTTGAGAGTTGTAGAAGGTAAAACTATGCCATCTTTCAGTAAGAGTTTTTTGGAATTCCGACCAGAAATTATAATTTTTTTAAACATTTCACACAGAAAAAGACTACTGCATTACGTCGATAGGAATAGAAAATGAAGGTTAAAAGTTTGTGTGCATTTTAATTTAGTTTTTATTTCAACTTCTTCAAAAACACCAACTTGACTCTGCACTTTTTTCTGTGAACAGTATTTTTATAATCTTCAGATAAAATACATTGAAATGAGTTGAGGTAGTTTTTACCCACTTCAATCCCCTAGAAGATTTTTATTTATTATAAGGAAATTTCTGATACCAAAATCAGATTCAACACAACGAAATTCTATAAAAATATTTCAGTGATATCTTTTAAATAACAAATTTCCATAGAACTTCGAAACTTTGCTATCAGAATTGCACTTGTATAGAAATAAAAATTATTTTTAGGGTGCAAATTATAAAAATTTAAAGGTTTTTACTTCTTTATCGAATCGATAGTAGCAACGGTTTTTTTGAGAAAAAGTGAATTTGAAATACTCTCAAAAACTTTTTGTTTTCCCTAATTTTTTTTTCGAAATTGGCTGCTTTTTATTGCGTCCTTTATAGTATGTAGATTTCAAATTATTATATATATATATATATATATATATATATATATATAATACCATGAATAATCTCATGGTATTTTGATTCCACTCATATATACAATGAAACATGAGTTATAGAAATATATTAATGTTGAAAACGGAAACATTCTCAATTGAATAGAAAGATTTTTCTGTGAATTGAAAAATCCACATCTGATTTTATGAACATTCTGTTCATATTTTCAACAAATCAATCTATCAATATTGATATTTTTGAAATTATTAATTAAATCGAATAATAGCAGGTCGAATGGATGTGTTGGTATTTAGGTTGTTGATGCCGCAGAAGTTTGATTTGAACCAAATGTTTCCCTTTCAATTCATATTTTCCAGGATTATGAAGACAATGACTGGATATTCTGATTAAGGTGAGCAATTATTTTCAAATTAGGCCAAAAATATTTGGCCTACCAAAATCTGAAAATAAAATTAAATAAATCAGGGAATCTTCACAAGTATAGAAGGCAAGAAAAAATTGTTTGGACTGATAAGCTACTGCGTATTTTTTCGAAATATTGCTTCACCCATTCATTCGTCAATTTTTTGGGTATGGTAAAATGGCCGAAGACATTTCCCAACACGCTTAATCACTCACATCATCTTTCGTATGATATGTTGATCAAGATAGCTAGGAATTCGTGTTAATAAACATTTCCTCGCGTGTCCAAGTAATTAAATTAAAATGTATACGGCATAATTACAACCCTACTTGCTATGCGTAATCCCTATTAAAAAAACATTCAACTTTCTCCCCTCGCGCTATTTATCTTTCATCAGAGTTTATAACGTTACACAAAAAACACCATTACCTTTTAGCATCTCTTATCACCCCTGGGTCATTATAGAATTACCGCTAGGGGTTGCAATGTGGTGAGTTTTTCGCATGGTAGCGACTTACGGAATATTATCAGTATCATCATAATGAGGAATAGAAAATAAATACGATGACTATAAAATTAAGTTAATATTAAGAATAATATATAGTATGTTTGTGGGTGCGAAATAGTCTCGTCATCTGGTATTGAATTAATTTAAATAGTTTTTGAAATATATATATATATATATATATATATATATATATATATATATATATATCACTCTTCGATAAGAGGAGATATGTGGAGCGCTCTTTTTTGACTTTACGAAAGCATTTGATACTATCAGTATTCCTATAATAATAAACAAATTATATTCCCCAGCATTTAGGGGAACGATACTTTAATGACTTGATTCATATTTTAAAAAACTTTTTAACAAAGATTTAAACCGACAAAATACGGAAATGAGAAGTAAAAAATAAAAAAACCTTCTTAGTCTCAATAACTAAGCTCCTAAACTAATGTAAGTAACTAATTTTGAGTCGGCGCCAAACAAACAAGCACATGAATTAGGTAAGACGTAAAATGATGGCATCGAGTTGCGCGGTGACATTCTGATAATTTTTATGAAGTAATTTAATGATCTTCGTTGATTGTTCGTTTGGCGCCGACTCAAAATTAGTTACTTACATTAGTTAAGGAGCTTAGTTATTGAGACTAAGAAGGTTTATTTTATTTTTTACTTTTCAGTTCCGTATTACGTCGGTTTAATTTTTTGTTAAAAAGTTTTTATTTTTCATTTTTCTTATATACCTCTTATTTGATTACTTCCAAAATACTTACTTACCCACCTTACTTCAACTATTACCAGTTAAATAATATGATTATCTATTTTTACTATTTGTTGTAATATAAATTATTTTTGTTATTCTGGTTAGTTTATTTCATTACTTTGTATATCATTCTATCCTCTCATAGAATATAATGATTTTGACGGATGTGGAATAATGATTGTAGCGATCTGTCATTGTCAACTACATATGTGTGTGCCAATGTTCACAAGTGAAAAATAAATTATCCCCTATTTTTCTACCCGTAAGGGTGGATAATTTCTTTCGGAATCCAAATATGAGGTACACCCTATCTAATAAAAAAAGAATCATCCAAATCGAAGAACCCAGTACAAAGTTATGCCTGATAGAATCGATTAACGGACCAGAATTCAAAGGGTGAGTGATCAATATCCTTCATTTTGCTACCCTTAGGGGTAGATTTCATCTTTTAAATCCAAATGGGACCAACTTCGAAGTACACCCTATCCACTGAAAAGGAATTATCGGAATCGGACGTCTCAGTAAAATGTTATGCGTGATCATACATAAAAAATATGATAAAAAAAATTAAATATACGCGTCGACTAGAGAACCTCCTCCTTTTTGGTTTCGTCGGTTAAAAATAGGAAAGTGTATGTCGAATTAGAAAATGAAAAATCGAATATGTATAATATGGACATTAGGTCCACTCATATTCCTTCTATTCATAAATGATCTTCCATTATACTTGAGTACGGATCATATTTTCCTTTATGCAGATGATACAACACTAGCAACGGATGCTGAGACTCCTGAGGAACTCCAAATGAAATTGAATATTCTGTTCCACGAATTTAGTGAGTGGTGTAGGAACAATTTTTCAATAGTAAACACTGGAGAAACGGCATGCATGTAATTTCATTCAAGACACATACCTATGAATCAGCTCCAAGTACAAATAAACAACGATATTATTAGGATAGCTTATAGTACCAAATTCTTGGGATCATATTTGGATTCCAATATCACAGTTAAAAAACACACTTAGAAATTCACAGTTCTGAATGTCTACTATGCATTGATAAATTCTCGCATATCTCACAATATCATACTATGGGGCAATTCACAATATGCCAGAAGCATTTTAATCCCTCAAAAAAGAATCATCAGACTCATTTTTGGTCTTGGAAGAAGAGACTCATGTAGGGCATCATTTCAACATCATGAGATCCCAACTCTACCAAGTATTTACACTTATACATGCATACTGTTTGTTGGCAACCATCTGGAAATGTTCGAAAAAAATTCGCAAACTCACAATTATCCTACAAGGCAGGGAGACTCTATTAGGGTACCCAAACATAAAACATTTCTATTCGAGAATAGCCCATTTTACATAGGCATCAAACTTTTCAACTCTCTTCTTACCACTATGAAGAATGAGAAGAGAGCAACAAAATTCAAATCGCTTTTAAAAGGTTTTTTCATTACCAATTGTTTTTATAGTGTTTTGGAAATATTTTAATCATCAGAACTAATCGTTACTATTTCACATGTATGTATTCTGTTTACACACTGTATTCTGTTTATACACTATGACGTTTCCAATATCATGTATATTATCTAAATGGGATAAACGCATTTATTATTATTATTTACAAATTGACAGCTTTTCCAGACCTTCCCGCACCGAAAATTTGCTCTGACGACGTAGCTAAAACTAAAAGCAAAAGATGTGCCATAAAAATATGTTTTTCTTTTACACCCCAACATAATCGGCGTTAGGCCAGATATAAATCCTGAGAATATCGAAAAATCGCCTTAAAGTAATTTCCTCAGTTCAATAGCCAACTACTGAAGGCTTAGCAGTCAAAATAACGATCAAGAACTACCCAAGAGGGGCAGTGTACGTGTTCCGTCAAACACAATGAAACTATGACAGCGCCCAAGGTGGCAGAAGTAGGTAATGATCCTGGTAATCACAAGCTCAAGCTGAAAATTTTCAGTTCGAGGTCTCCCCGTTTATTCACAAATTACTTGAAAATATTGTACCATACTTCAGATGAATACACATTATTATTATCGTAGTGGCAACGGTCACGGTCAGGTAGTATAACAACATACATATTGTAGTCGATTGCAAAAATAGTACGTGCAAATTTTATACATTTCCAACTGGATCACATAAACTGCAGCAAAGAGATAAGAGATATTTCAATCTCTAATTCCGGGACGTGAGGTTTTCATTCGATAAATATTTGTCGTTTTCCGTTTTCTATTTGATTGTCTAGAAGTGGATAGTAATAGTATCAACCAAGTTCCGTGGGACGGTGTTGCGCCGGTGATGAAAAGCAAATAGCGACTTAAACTGCAAGTTCGGGAACGCCTGGGCGGTATTGTAAACTGATCAATCAGCCTTATGAACAGGGGACAGAGATACTTTTGATGTATTTACGAGTTGTCTATCATACACGGCATTCTATCAGAACAAAGTACCACGCAGAGGATTATACAAAATGATTTTTATGATTTTCTCGTGGAATTACCTTTAGCACAGAGACAAAACTCGATCTTTCAATTAGATGGTGCCCCCGCACAGAGTTCTCTGATAGTTAGGAACTTTTTAAATGCAATTTTCCCTATGGAGTGGATAGGTAGAAATTCTCCTTCAGAACCATGGCCCCCTAGATCGCCGGATATTACCCCTTGTGACTTTTTCTGTGGGGGCACTTGAGAAATAAAATGTATGCTACTCGGTCGCGTAAAACTTTGCATTAGAATTTAGCAAGCTCCCCAAACTTTAATAAAAGTGAATGTACGTTTAGGACGAATTGTTGAAAATTGTATTATTTTAGAATCTAGTTATGTTGAAAAAACAAGAATATAAAATAATGTAATTCGGAATTTTGTTACCACAGTTACAAATGAAGAACTTATTAAGAAAATATTTTTTTTAAAATCTGCTAAAATCAGCTCTTGAGATTTTCAAAAGATGAACTAAGGGGTTTTTGGGGATGCTGATTGTAAATCTGATAGAAAAAGTTATCTAAAATAAGTCCTAATATCCTTTTCCAAAAAAAGGCTTTTTTACCCCCCAACACCGCACGCCAATGGTAAATGAAAATGTTCACTGTGCCAAATACTTAATTTTCCTAACATACAATCACCACCAAAATTTCAAGAAAATCGCATTATTGATAACTGACAGAGAAATAAACAACCTATTAGCAAAAGTGATTTAAAAATAAAAAAAAACTGCTAAAATCAGCTCTTGAGATATTAAAAATATGAATTAAGGGGTTTTTGGTGATGCTAATTCTAAATCTGCTAGGAAAAGTTATCTAAAATAAGCTCTAGTATCCTTTTCCCAAAAAAGGCTTTTTTACTCCACCCCAACACCGCACGTCAGAGGCAAATCAAAATGTTTACTATGCCACCAAAAAAATATCAAGAACATCGCATTTTTGATAACTGAGATATTAGGGTGTATTCATGAAATGCCGGACACACTGTATATAATGATTTTGATGTAGGCTCTGACAATATGCCGAAAATCAAATGGTTCTCATCTTTTCATTGTTAATTATTCCTGGAATATTTTCATTTATAATGCTGTTCGTGGAATTTTGTATTCGAATAGCAATATGAACTATAAAAAGCCTAAGAGCACTGAACTCTTTGTCTAAAACCTTTTCAGAATATTTCTGACAACGCTACCAGTTGCAAACATCAACCCTTGGGTCAAAGAGTCACGTTAGGTGTTTAAACGCGAAAACGTGACGACTAATGTTTCGAACGCGTGCAACCCTAATTTGGTAATGGGGTAGTTAGGGGTCATTCTGTTTGGGAAAAGAATTACGAGCTCATTACTCTAATTGACTGTGCGGTTACATATGAGGGCAACGAAGGGAAATCGGCTAGCGTGGAACTGTTCATTTCCAAAAAGAATCGAATTACACAAAGAAATGAACAGTTACGATTTAGAATAACGATTGAAAAATGTTAGATTATCTAATCCTTATCTAATACAATTGCTCCTCTGAGATATCTTCAGAAAAAAAATCGGATGTCTAAATTTACCAGGAAAACGAAATTCCCAGAAAATGCTATCAATTTTTCTAGCTAGCGTAAATTCATACATTCCTACTTTAGTTTCATGTTATCTTCAATACATTTAATTTTCTATGGGTTAAGTTGACAAAACTGTTAGGTGACAATTATTTTTTTTAATTTCCAATAGGGAGTCGAAGTATGTTGACAGCGCCACCGTTCGGTGATATTTTTAAATTTTGGGGTAAAGTGGAGTCAGTATTGAGACAGCACAGTGTGTGGAACCGGAAAACACGCGACAGGGCACGAACGAAGAAAACCGATCGTGACGATCGTGCGCAATCGACTAACCACCATTACAACATCACAACACGAAAACAGCAGTCGAATTCGAAACAATATATATATATATATATATATATATATATACATCTGTATGGGGGTCGGCTTTAGAATAGCCCCATGGTAAATCCTGCCTGTCGTAAGAGGCGACTAAAAGGATAACCATAGGTGGAAGATGGTCTCATCGCCCGGTGAAATACCACCATATCGACTCTGTGTGCTGTGAAATGGATCATTCCATGTTTCAGTGTTCGGTCGATACTTTCCGGTCTCCCTCTTTCCTTTTCCCCAATTCCTCCTTTATTTTCAGGTGCATCCTAATAGTAATAATGATGAAGTCTCCTAGAGTAAAACACTCCGGAAGCAAAATACCTCTCCATTCGGATTTCCGGGCGGGAGGTACTCGAGGGGACTCAACATTGAAGATGAATTTTTGCAACATCCGCGGACTCAACAAGAACATCAATGACGTCCACCATCACCTACAGACGAAAAAACCGGATATTCTGGCTCTAACAGAAGCACAAGTAAACTCGTCCACCAACAAGGTCCATATGCTTTGTCCTGGTTACGAACTCCATTCTCGATTCAGGTTTAAAGGTTGAGTCTGCCTTTACGCTAAGGCTAACCTTTCATGCCAGCGTGAAGAGAGTTTGGAACCGAAAGACTTTGATGTGATGTGGTTCAAGCTATCTGATACCAAACTGACTAAGTTCCTCTGCTGCTTTTACCTATCACCTAATGAACCTTCATATAACGACCTCTTTGAGTTTTTATCACTCAAACTGGACTACATTCAGGAGAACCATCCAACAGCTGAAACCATAATCATGGGAGACTTTAATGTACATAACGCTGCCTGGCTCAACTTCTCTAACAAAACAGATGATGCGGGTCGTCAAGCCGAGGCCTTCGCCATCAGTCATGGTCTAGAACAACTGGTCGAGCTACCCACCCGCATCCCTGATGTCAACAACCAGTCTGCCAATACACTAGATCTTTTCCTCACCACCAATCCTGACCCGTATAGAATAGAAGTTTGTGCCCCACTTGGAAACTCTGATCACACCCTCATCTCCACAACATGCTCTTTCCATTTACCATCGAGCTGCACAATACCACCCCGTCTCATGTGGCATTACAATTCGGCCGACTGGGAAGGTCTTCGTATGTTTTTCTCAACGTTTCCATGGAAGAGAGTTCGTTTCTCTTCAGTAGATCCAACACGATGTGCTGAGACAATTTCTGAAATCATCATGTTGGGGATGCAAACCTACATACCGAATACCGAAAGAAGAACATCATCCGATAAGACCTGGTTTAACAGAAACTGCTCTAGAGCTGTGGCTTCCAAACAGGCAGCATACCATCGATGGCTAAAAAATCCGGGCCCTGAGACCAGAGCAGCATATGTCGAGGCTAGAGGCATATGCAAAGAGACAATAGAATGCTCAAAAGATGCCCACAATGCCAAAATAAGATCAAAACTTGCTGAATGTCCTAACGGATCCCGTTCATTTTGGTCTTTCCCAAAGCTGTGGGAAGAAACTTCACTTCCAGCTCATTTCCTCCTCTAACCAAAGAAGATGGAACACTAGCAACGACTACCCAGGAAAAGCCAATATCTTTGCGCACCTATTTGCTGGAAATTCCACTCTGGATTCATCGGGAAAACAACCCCGAACATTACACCTATGGACAGTCACATGCCCGAGATCACCTTTCGCCAACGTACTATCAGAAATATTTTGCTGGGTCTCAACACCAACAAAGCCTGTGGATCTGACGGAATCCCGCCGATTGTTCTCAAGAAATGTGCCCCCGAACTAACACCTGTTCTTTGCAAGTGTTCAACCACTCTTACAATTTGGGGGTATTTCCGTCCAATTGGAAAATGCAAGAGTACAGCCAGTCCCTAAAAGGCAAAAGGCCCTACCTAGCAACTACAGACCTATCGCACTGCTATCTATTATTTCAAAGGTCATGAAAAGCCATCAACATCGAGCTCATGAAATATCTGGAAGACTCAGGAATTGTCAACAATAGGCAATATGGCTTCCGCTATCAGAGATCAACTGGTGACCTGCTCGCTTACGTCTCACATATATGGCAGCTATCTATTGAAAAGTATGGAGAAACTTTAGCTGTGGCATTAGATATCTCCAAGGCGTTCGATCGAGTTTGGCACCAGGGACTCCTCGCCAAGCTTCCGTCTTATGGCTTGCTCCCTCAGCTGTGTTCTCTGCTTGCTAGTTTTCTCTCAAACAGGTCTCTCCATGTAGTGGTCGATGGAGTTTCATCTGACACTCTACTCATAAATGCTGGTGTTCCGCAAGGATCTATTCTCGCACCAACACTATTTCTACTTCACATCAACTACCTGTTGAAAGCAACTTCATGTCCAGTACACAGCTTTGCCGATGATAGTACCCTCCATACCACTTTCTCTTCCAGGGCCCCTATATAAGCCCGTGAAACCAGAAATGAACGAGGAAGAAATGTAAATAATATAAATATGGACTTAGCAACAATCCTCGAGTGGGGATCTAATAACTTGGTAGAATTCAATGCAAACGAAACACAAGCATGTCTTTTCTCTAAAAAAGCTTATCGCACTGTGCCTAACATAACTTTGTCAGGAGTAACCATACCACTGAAGTCATCCATATCGATGCTTGGTATTACTATCAGCAATAACCTTTCGTGGGAAAATCACGTGAGGTCCATTGCCAAAAGTGCATCCCAAAAACTTGGTTTTTTGTTTCGTGCCAAGAGCTATTTCTACCCCAATCAGCTGCTTAGGATCTATAAGGCACAGATCCGACCTGTCCTGGAATACTGTTCCCATATTTGGAGCGCGGCACCTAAACATATCCTGAGGCTATTGGATTCTGTCCAAAAAAGGGCAATTCGTCTCGTCGGTGATGCCTCGCTTACAAACTCGCTCACTTTTCTGGAACACCGTAGAAAAGTTGGCGATTTGTCTCTATTTTATAGATATTTTCATGGGCGATGCTCTTCTGAAATATCAACAATCGTTCCTGCTTTGGCAGTCTCTTCGAGACTAACCCGTCAAGTTCAGTCATCACACCCCTTCGTGGTCACTTTGGAGACCTGCAGAACATCACTTTCCAAAGACTCGTTCATCCAACGAACAGCGAGGCTTTGGAACTCATTGCCTGGGGAGGTGTTCCCCGAGGCATACAACCTCCAGAAATTTAAGAAGAACACCAACTCCTACCTTCTTTCCCTTGGTTCCCACGATGTTCTCTGAACATTACAGGATATCCCTTTTCGTGGGAACCAGAACATAAATATATATATATATATATATATATATATTTATATATTGTTATGATTGGTTGGTTATTGATTTTCTTTGTTTGCATTTCAAACCTTTCATTAATAATGTTCATATTATGCATAAATTCATTATTATTGTCATCAGGATTCATTTTTTCTTGATTTCGATTTTCATCATGATTGAACCTACCTTTTTCTTTTATATTGAAAATTTCATTCTCTACTGTTATACATTTTATATTTGTGTCCTTTTGTTCAGTATCTAATTTTTATTAATCATATTTATATCTTCTTAACTTTTTCATTATTATTACTTATATTTACTGTGATATCTTTTATTCGTTTGTCATTTTTTCTACTTGATTATTGATAGTTGATTTTTTTTAGCTACATAAAATTCTTCATTATTTTGTACTATTTTTGTTTCTAATTGTATGTGCATTTGTAAAAATTCTTCTTTATTTCCTTCAGATTTTGATTGTATTTTATTTTCCATCTTTTCCATATTCTCTTTTATATCTTCAATTTTTCCTCTTAATTCATTCTGCATACTTCCCATATTTTCTTTCACACCCTTTATATTTTCTTTTACATTTTATCTCAATCTTTCTTCCATACTTGCTGTGTTTTCTTTCAACTCTTTCATTTCATTTTTCAAACTTTCTTTCATTTCATCATTCATTCTTTCTATTTGCTCTTTCATTTCCTTTTTCATACTTGCTGAATTTTCATTCATTCTTTCCATTTTTTCTTCCATTCTTGCTGAATTTTCATTTATTTTTTCCTCCATTCTTGCTGAATTTTCATTCATTTCATTTTTCATACTTGCTGGATTGTCATTGATTTCATTTTTCATAGTTGCCATAAATTCCATCATTTCATCAATCTTACTATCCATATCTGTTCTTTCACTTTTTTTTTTCACTCCTTCTCACATTGCTACTCTTTCCTTGTTCCTGATCACCTCTCTCTCTACCTTCTGCACCTTCTTCCAACCAACTTTTTTACCATCTCTCAAATACATTTCCTCCACACTTATAAAAATGAAAAAATTCTAAAATGTCAAGTTTTTATTTTCTCTGTATAAATATTTTTGATTTCAAACAAATGTTTTTTTTTAAATTTTTAGAATTTACTCTTGCTTCCAATTATTAGTTTGGCAATTCAGCTCCGCGTTGGTTATTTCCCCACGTTATTGTTATCGTCCCATTTACTGTTATGCTATCGCCCTTATTTGCCCTTGCGTTTCGGCGCCAATTGTTTTTAGATTTTAATTTCTGAATCCCAATCCTAACAAATGAAAACTCCGGCTATGTTATCTTACCATTCTCTTTTTTCAAACCTCTTTTTTTTATCCATCCAGCTCAGTCAGGTTCGCCTATGAACATGAGTCAACTCCGTCTCAGCAGTCGGTTCTGTGATCTGTATTGCCGACTTGGCACTAACGATTCGATAAGAAAAGCTGTTCAGTGGGAGAAAAGTATGGTTGGATAAAACACAGATTGCAGAGAATAAACAAATGGTTGTTTTTATTCAGCTAAGAACCTTAAAACTGCCTCACTCTGCGATAAATACCTTATACTAAAAAGAAACAATAATGTGAAATGGTGCAATTTGAATATAATTGTGATGATTATTAACAGATATAATATTTAAAATTATGTTCAGTCCTTCATCATGGAATTTTGATAAATGTTCAGCCAAAACAATGTGAACAGTGGATCAAACACTCAAAGTTATTGGATAAATATACGAAAAGTTGCACTTTGGTGAGTTTGGTGATTAGAATACCTTGTTGTTCCTTTACCTCTGATGTTTCCAGCCCCGTGGACGTACTTTTGGAATTGCAATGACAGCTTACGTGCTTTCATTCATGGATTTCTTTTCTATACCAGGTAAGTGGAAATTTTTGATAACTTATTTCTCCCAGTTGTGCCTTTTAGGAATTTCTCTCGTCTGGGAATCTTTTAACCAGTTTTTTCTTGAATTGTCCATTAATATCGTTCCAAATTTTCGTACGTGCTTTTTTTTTGTAACTTTTTTCAATCTCCTCAAAACTTGTTATCTCCTCCCATGGCAACACACATCTTTTTTTATTTTCTCACAGATTTTTTAATTTTGTGTCACTTCCTACCTACTCATTTGTTATTCTAATTACTACTATGATTTTATGAATGAAATCTAATTCTACATCTTACATACTATTTACAAATTCGTTTAAAATTATATTTTTACAATTTCTGCTATCACATCTTTCATATATCATCACTTTTCTCACACAAACTCTCTCGATATCCTATTGGTGGGTTTTCTGTTGATGTGAATTGTCATACAGGATGTTCAAAACTTATATATCAGTCGATCTTACATTAAATTCAATTGTGGATTTTAATTAGATATTTCGTTGATCACATACTTTTGTTAATAGAACTACTTCAGGACTGTCCTCCTGATACATATGCATCGACCAGAGCATAGTATAAGATTCTATAATAGTAAAAAGGCAAAGAAAATTGCAAAACAACAGCATAATGCGATAACTAAAATACCTAATAATAATAATGATAATTATACGTTTAATTATTTTACAACATTTCCTAACATAACCATATATATATATATATATATATATATATATATATATATATATATATATTATATATAAATACACTTTAGTGATGGTTGGAGTTTCGACTACTATCTCTTCTTTTTCTGAGGAAGGAATAAAAATTATTATGGGTTTTTCGTACTGTTATTGCTATTTTTACTTCGAAAGGATTACGTTCATTTCTTTGCCTATAATTTTTGTTATCTTTATTCAATCTCCTTCAGTTGAGAATGTATTAATTAATTATTGTTGGGTTTCTATTATATCCCTTATGTTCATATTGGCGCACTTCTAATTTTTTGGATATTTCACCTATGTTGCTCACGTCATACAAGCGAAGTTTATCATGAACATATTCTCCCAAAATACAAGTTGCTTATCGATTATTCAAATTCGAAATATCTAGCCTGAATGTAGTTCTGATGAATCTCGGTTTTAATTTCGATATATATCTCTATTTGCCTTGTGAATCGGGTTAATGGTGAAATTGACATCATCCATGAGGAATTGCAAATAATTTACATCGGTTCAGATAATTTTATCGTTCTCCAAGGACAGCATCAATCAAGTATGAAATGCCAAGTAGGTAGTTGCTAATAAATTCTCACATATATTACATTAAAATATAATAAATGTAATTATGGTAATGGAATATTATGACTGAATATATTTTCATGATATTCCCATGATTCTACCTGACCTATTATCGATCTAACATGTTATCAAGCCGATATAAAATGGAACTTGATTAAAAAAAAACGAATTCAAATCAGAAGAACATGTTTTTACTATCTGCAGAACATAATGCTTGATATATGATGCTCCAAATATTCGGAAGGCATGTAGTTTTTCGTACCACAGAGTTGAAAACGGGATACTAAAGGTATCTAAAATATTCCATACACACCTAAGAATTTTTGCAATTATGCCGAATTGACAGCATTGAAATAGTAAAAAATGTCAAATATCTTCTTTGCATTTGAGAATTGAGGGTATTGAAGCTGAAAAACTTAGTTTGACTCTAAAGTACCTACCGTTTGAATATTTCCTAGAAAAATTTCTGAATATCTTCTTTTGCTGACGTTTCGAGACCTACTTCTACGAAGATTAGAAAATGGTAGCCATCAGGATTATCCAGTTCAGCACTTCCTTCGATAAATCATTGAAAAATTTTGTCACGTTTCTGTGAGTTGCTATACTAGATGTTTCAATGAAACTGATTTATTTGGTACAGAAAGAATCTCTTCAGCTCCATTCTTTTTTCACTTTCATTCACGGTGGGGGAATATGATGCTTCATTCCCAAAATGTAAATGAATATTTTCATATCGTCCCAGTTTGCCATGTGTTTGGCTAGGTTTGAATTTCCAACTTCGCGATTTTCTATATGTGTTCAGATTTCCTCACCATCAATGGTATTGAGGTTTCTCCCATATGAACTTCCCAATGAACATAAAATTTTCATGAATTTTGTTCTGCATTCGTTGGCTTTGTTGCAGTTTCGAAAACTGTTCGTACATGGGGATTTTTGTCGTTACTTTCCAATTTTTCGATAGACCAGGAATGTATGGAGTTTGTTGTTGTTGCGTTTATTTCCATATTTTTTGAATGTTTTATCAACAAAATTTCTGTGTTGATATTATTAAGTTATGTTTATTCTGAATGATCCTGTCCTTTTTTTTTCTGAAAACTGATGCCCAAAATTACATTTTATCAGTTATATTTCAATCAAGGCTACTTGATTTATCGAAATAATCATAGAAATAGTTGGTAATGGCGACAGATCTAAACAACTGTTTTTTTTTCACTCCAATGAAACGAGTTCTTTTTTATTTCTCAGCGGACGCCAGTGCGTTATAATGCATTCATTTGTTTGCGTAATTAAGCTAGTCGTCTAAGGAATTCTCCGAATTAACGTGAAAAGAATATGTGGGTTCTGCGTTTGGATAACTGAACAACCAGGAGTAGCTTCTGCTATTGAATATGGAAAAAATGCATGAATAAGTGTTGATTGGATTTATGGAGTTGTTGTTCTGATTGATTAAAGTTTCAGGATGTTACTCATTCAATAACTTCTGGTAATATTGATACGCGGATCAACAACCTTGAATTATAATGAAATAGTTATTTATAATTCCTTTTATAATTCCTATAAGTGTTAAAAGAGGCATTTTATTTTGTGAGTGGAGAATAATAACCCCACGAATAAAATAATAGTATATTATTCAACGAGCGAGAAATGTGGCCATTACTGGTGAGAATGAAGTTTGTCGACGCGAGCCGAAGGCGAGCGTCCCAAATCATTCGAGCGAGTAATGGCTATTTCTCGCGAGCAGAATACTATACTTTTTCTGTGACTTATATCAGGACTATTTGAAAATGAGATTCATTTGTGAAGGAAGTAGATATAGCTGCAACAGTTCTGCGCCATTTTGGCACTTTTTCCCATGTAAATCCCCATAAGAAAATCTAAGGTCCAACGTGGTCATTTTGCGACCTTTTACCTGTTTCGACCTTTATGAGACCATCATCAGGTTCTCGACGTTTCGAATCTTCATCGGGTTCTCGACGTTTCGATTCATCTTCAGTTCAACCTTTATGAGACCATCATCAGGTTCTCGATGTTTCGAATCTTCATCGGGTTCTCGACGTTTCGATTCATCTTCAGTTCAACCTTTATCAGACCATCATCAGGTTCTCGACGTTTTGAATCTTCATCGGGTTTCGACGTTTCGATTCATCTTCAGTTCAACCTTTATTAGATATCATCAGGTGCTCGACGTTTTGGATCACTCTGGTTGTTTACATTAGATCATAATGTTTCGACAAGGAGGACTTTATCTACTATCACTTGAATATTCACCCCTAACCTCAAATCATATCCTTGGGGAACACCCATTTTTTTTCACATGCTTGAGGTCTATATTACCCTGGATTCTTCCTATATCTATTGTATTTTTGTGGTTAACCTGATTTAATATGACTTTTTACCTTATTCCACATAGAGGATTGACTTTTTCCCCAGATCTAGGGAATTTTTCACGTAGGTTGTGTTTAGATTAGTCGTTTCAGGTGGATTTTTAGGGTTAACCTGATGGATTTCTCATGGATGAATAACTTTTTCCCCAGATCTAGGGAATTTTTCACGTAGGTTGTGTTTAGATTAGTCGTTTCAGGTGGATTTTTTAGGGTTAACCTGATGGATTTCTCATGGATGATTAACTTTTTCCCCAGATCTAGGGAATTTTTCACGTAGGTTGTGTACTTAGATGAATATAAGTTTAGTATTTGTTTTAGAGTCTACTGATGGAATTTAGGATGAAGTTTCCCGATTACAGGTTTTTACTAGTTGATATGTTTATGTAAATCTAAGATGTTTGATGTTTTATTAACTACTAAATCTGCTAACATTTTGTGATATGATGTTAGGTTGTTCTGAGCATGTCAAATCTAAGTGACGTATATTTTTTAAATTAACCCAACCTAATCAAACTCTGCTAACATTGTTGTTTATGAGTGTTAGTTCCTTCTGCAAGCATTCAAATGAAAATAAATTTTTTTTATAAACCTAACCTAACCAAACTCTGCTAACATAATAATTCATCATATAAAGGGTGAGTTTCTCTGCAAGCATCGAAACACGACTAACATGCGTTGAAAACGTCTAAAATGTCTTAAAAAACGTTGAAACTTGTAGGTGGGCACACATTTTCTTTGTTATTGAACCAACCTCAACCACTTTCAGAAACATGTATGTAGGAGGTGAAGAAATAAAACATTTTTTTTGTATACATATTTTATTGAAATATAAAAAAAATATAATAATATATAGTAATAGTAAATAATAATATATAATAATAAAATCCGGGGAATATGAGGTGTTCTTGAACTCTGCTCCTCCACTGCCGCAACCCTCAGCGAAATCAATCGATGTCCATCAACTCTTGATCATGGATGGAGTAATGTCCCCAAGGTAGCGTCAGGTGCGATCCAGGACATAAGAATCTCTTGTCGTCTTCTCCACCCGATGAAGATTCAAAACGTCGAGAACCTGATGATGGTCTGATAAAGGTTGAACTGAAGATGAATCGAAACGTCGAGAACCCGATGAAGATTCGAAACATCGAGAACCTGATGATGGTCTCATAAAGGTTGAACTGAAGATGAATCGAAACGTCGAGAACCCGATGAAGATTCGAAACGTCGAGAACCTGATGATGGTCTCATAAAGGTCGAAACAGGTAAAAGGTCGCAAAATGACCACGTTGGACCTTAGATTTTCTTATGGGGATTTACATGAGAAAAAGTGCCAAAATGGCGCAGAACTGTTGCAGCTATATCTACTGAAGGAATTCCCGAAAGAGAGTAATTCATTTAATTGCATAATAGGAAGTTTTTATTGAATGAAAAAATCTATAATAATATTTCGAAAAATTTCATAACACAAAGAAAATATTTTTTTGTTAATGAAATTAATAGTAAAATTGGAACAGTTGGAAATCATAACTGAAGGTATCGAGGATTCTATATCCAAATTCACATTTCCATTTTTATTTCCGAAGTGTTCTGTGCAATAAATGTTTGTGAGATGTTGCTGGTACTGGTAGACGGTTTCATTGAACCCAAGATTTTTTCTGCAGTATTCATTTTATTTTTCGTCGAATCATCTATGTATCCTTCCGCCACAGATGTTCACTTCCACCCTCCTTGCTTCTTCAAAGAAGTGATGTCTGCACCCGCATCCACTAGCAAGGTGGTATGCCCAGTATGCCCAGTTTATAGTTCTGGATTTGGAAGTTTAAAAAATGTTGCGATTTGTTTTCCCACGGCTCCGAATTTATTCATTCCAATTTTTGGATTGGCGCATTTACCTTCCTGATAATTCAAAAAAAAAAATTTGTTAATATATTACTCGGTCGTAGCGTGATATATTTAATACAAATATGGCGAAAAGGCTCAGTTATGGTGAACTTCCGAACAAGTCCCCTATTTTCATAGAGTGCATTTCATTCACACGACAGGCTCCCATGATTCCCATGATCAGTGCAACCTAAAAAAAAAAGATGCATAAAAATATTTCCAATTTTCGTTATTTTATTCAATTTTAAATAGTTTGATAATTGTTAAATCAGTGGTTGGAAAATAAAAAAAACCTCACCGGCGACGGCGTGATTCGAACTTACGATCACTGGATTGAAAGTCCAGAGCTTGAGCTATGTGCTGCCGAGGTTCTTGCAAATTAAAGTGATATGAAGCTATTCAAGTTCCTAACTAGGTTCTCTCATTTTGTTAAGTGAACTTTTGAAAAAATATCAATTTCTTACCTTTGTCGCAAGATATATTTCGTCAGGTGCTTTGTTTATGAATGAATTTATTTCATCCGGGGTGAATGTTTGAGCCTTTCTCGGTATATAACCATCGGATTTGCGTTTCAAAAACGCACGTAATTTTGAATAACGTTCTATGTTGACGTCGTGGTTGATTATAATGGTACTTCTTAACATTGAATATTGTGTCCAAAGCGAGGCCGATTTATATTTTTCAGCTAATTGGGAAAAATATGCTAGAAGTATATTGTCCGAAAACGAATTCACATTATTTTTCTTTTGCCAATCCATGAAAATTGCAAATATCGTCTCATATTTTTTTCTGGATTCATTTGGTAATATATTTGAAGATGTTATTTTCGCCGCTCTACAAATTTCTGGTGTGGTACACTCATTGTCACTTTCCGAATCCATCTTTTTCTTCTTGTTTTTCGTTAGAAACTATAATATTTTACAAAACGAACTGTCAATTCAATGATTATGACGTTTGAGAACAAGTTCGAAGTTGTTAAATTCTCACAGGCATACTTGCGAATGGAAACAATTCAAACACAACTGCACAGTAATGAATATGCTCATCTGTGATTGGCTTCAAAGTGTTGAGTAATGAATCTGGTTCAACTGTGATTGGTTCGAACCTGTTGACTGATGGATCATTACCTACTCGGGGACGAAACTAGAGTTCATCACTTATCAAGAAATGGTCATATAAATGACGCTTTTTTCAATAGTCATAGAAAAAAACAATTTACCCAACTGCAAGTGATAGTTCAAAAACTCATTTTTGATTAACTTCTGCACAATTCGAATCTATGATCTCTGGACTACTTGGCAGACGCTCCAGCCACTTGAGCTAACAAAATACTTGATAATGCATTCCGGTATTCTGTATTTTCAGTTATAATATCACAAGAGAATGAGAATAAAGTGAAAATAATTCGACAGATTTTCTAAAACTTGTTCCCAGGCAATAGACACGAGAGCCAAACGGGCCATAATAATTTTTATTCCTTCCTCAGAAAACGAAGAGGTAGTATTCGAAACTCCAACCTTTACTAAAGTGTATATATATATATATATATATGTATATATATATATGTATATATGTATATATATATATATATATATATATATATATATATTGTTATGATGTAACAATTGTTGTTAATTTTGCCACGCGTTGGGCGCCAGTTGTTATGATGGGTTGATTATAGGTTTTTCAATTTGTATATTTTATTATGAATTTATATCATAGATTATGTTTTTGAAACCCTATCATAACAAATAAAAAATACCTCCGGCTATGTAATGTTACCTTTTTCCTTTTCAAACCTTTTTACCTTATACCAGCCCAGGTACGCCTATGAACATGTATGACTCCTTCAGTAGCAGGTTCCTGTAATCGGTGTTGCCGGCTATGGCACTATCGATTCGATCATAAAAGATGTTCAGTGAATAAAAATAAAATCAGAAATTAAAAAATAAACACAGGTTTGCAGAGAATAATCAAAGTAGTTGACTTTATTCAGATGAAAACTCAAATATACCCTACTCTGCGATAACTACCTTATACTAGCAAAATAATGTCAAAAAAATATAGTGCAGTTTGATGTTTATGATAATGAAAATTTGATGAAGAAAATTTGAACGTATTATCAGTCTTTTGGGTGTGGAATTTTATGGTTGTTCAGCCCAAGACAAAATAACCAGTGGTTTGGAACACTTAAAGTTCTTGGTTTTATGTGGAAAGTTGCACTTAGGCGAGTTCAGTTATTGAATACCTTGTAGCTGCGTTTCAGTTGACGTTTCCAATCCTGTGGACGTATTTCTGGGATGTCAATGACAGCTCACCTGCACTCCTTCCAAGGATTTATTTTCTGGACCAGGTAGGTGGAATTTTTATTTTCTATGTGCTTCCTCCGATCAGCCTTTCAAGAAATCTTCCTCGTTCGTCAATTTTATATCAGGTTTTCTTAATTATGGGTGAAAGCTTCTTTTCAAATTTAGTACGTGGCTTCACTTTTTCGAACCTTTTTCAATCTTCCTAGAACTTGTTATCCTCATCCATGGCAACACTCACCAAATTTTGTTTTTCACAGATTTCCGAGTTTGTATCACTTCCTACCGAAATATTCGCTGTTCTAATTAATACTAATGATTTTATGAATGATATCTAATTCAAACTCTTACATACTATTTACATATTCATATAAAATATTTTTTTCAATTTCTGCCCTTACATTTTATTCTATATCAATACTTTTCCCACACAAACTCTTTCGAATCCCATTGGTGGGTTTTCTGTTCATGTGAATTGTCATACAGGATGTTCGAAACTTATCTATACGTTGATCTTGCTTTAATTCAATATTTTCCATAAATTTCAATTTTGGTATGGTTTAATCGTGGATTTTTGTTAGATGTATTCTTGGATATATAATTTTGATACCAGAACTACTTCAAGAATGTTCTCATCACAGACATGTATCGACTAGAGCATAGTTTAAGGTTCCATAGTAGTGAAAAAGGTAAAGAAAATTGTAAACAACATAGCAATAACGATACTAATAAAAATAACTAATAATAATAATATAATTATAAGTTTAATTTTTTGATAACATTTCATAACATAACAAAATATATATATATATATATATATATATATATATTATATATATTTTTGATACTCTTTTTTATTATATTTATATTTGTTATTTACTATTGGCTAATAGTTATTGTTATTTATCTTATTTTTTTAATAACAATTAGTCATCATAAAATATTTTTTATGATAAATTTAATTCATTGATTTCTTTATTTATTGAATAATAAAAAAAAAAATACCCATCATAAAAGTAATGAAACTCCGTCTATGTTGTCTTATCCCTTTTCAACACTTTTTTACCTTTATCCCAGCTCATTCGGTACGCCTATGGAGTATGAGTCATCTCTATTCCCATGGCAGGATTCAGTAGTGCCAACTTGGTGCGCCGCTTGATGTCAGATGTGCTATTTTGTGGGAAGATTATGATTAGGTGTTCAATAGATTAACAAAGAACGCAGAAAAATCGTCAAATAGTTGCTTTAATTGAAATAAATCCTTAAAATTGACCTACTCTGCGATATCTAACTTATCTAACTCAGAACAGTGATGTGAAACGGTAAAACTTGTTAATATGTGATAAATACTTGGTGAATAAACGTTCCAATGTTATGAACAGTCTGTGAGCATGGAAAAAACCATTAAATGTTCAAATGAATGGACACAAATGATCAAATAACCAATATAAGTGTCTGGACCTGATATGTTGCACTTTATTTATTTCTGTTTTTGAAAAATCTGCTATTCCTTCCTTTTTGGTGTTCTCCTGACTATTAGAAATGTTCGTGCTCACTGGGAAGAACAGCTACACTGCAAAAAGCCCCTTTTTGTTCCTGGCAATGACATGGACTGGACTTTTGTTATCTTAATAAGGTGAGTGGTTTTTTTCTTGTTTGTTTATTTTCCCATTCGTATCTGAATTCGTTGTATAACGTTTAAGTATAGTTTTGCTTGGTTTTTTCTTGAGTTTTATTATAATTTTTCTTCCAAATTGGTACCTGGTTTCGTTTTCTGCATCCATTTTCTATCTCCTCAACTGTTACATTTTTCTTGGCAACACACACATTTTGTTTATTTTCACAAATTTTAAGTTTATTCCCCTTTATGTCTGCTTTTTGTTATTCTAACTATTCTATGATTTTATTTACAATAATTCTAGATCTTATATCTACAAATTTGGATGAAATTCACATTTGACATTTTTTTGTTTTCATAATTTTTATATTTTATTATTTTCCTCACATTGTTTTTGAAATCTCGCTGTTGAGTTTTCTCCTGATATGATTCACCATACCGTATGTTCCAACTTGAATTCCATTTCATCTACTTGAGATCCACAGTTTCTTCATTAATTTAAATTTCCATATATATTATATATTGTTTGTTCAAATTGTTGGTAATATACTTATGACAATAGAGATACTTCAGTACTGACTTTTTGATACATATGCGTTTACTAGAACATGGTATAAGATTCTAGAATAGTAAAAAGTATAGAAAAATTGTAAAACAAACATAACATGAACCACGATAACTTAAATACCTAATTAAATAATGAATTATCAGTTTCATTATTTTATAAACATTCCTAACATAACAATATATATACTTGGAAGGGTAGTCTTGACTGACAAGTTGAAGAAAAAACGATTTATAATCCTGAGGATGCAGTCAAAGTACTGGGCTGGTTTAAAGAATACTCTTTGTTATTTCGTCGAGCTTTCGGAAATGTTCATTCCCTTTACCAAGACATTAAAACGTGAGGTTTATAATAAAAGTCAACGTCAAACGAAATACAGACAATCATTGAACATCAACACTTTGAAAACATTGCTGGTTTACAACAAACAACAACTCAAATACTAGAAATCAATTTCTGCATTAGTTTATTTTGAAAAACCTCGACATTTTTCTCATTCCATAGTTTATTATAACGAAAGTCTCCAAACTCAATTAGAACAACAGCAGACGCATTATTTTTATATGCTCATTCATCAACCCTTTGGGAAAAGTATGTTCGAGATGAAAATAAGGGAAGGGGAGATTCGACCAGAACTATTGAGTTTGTCAGATTAATGAAAAAAATATAAATGAGTTGAAACAATAAAATGCAATAAAAATTTAATCTCATATATCCGTTCGTAGTAAGAGACCGACCCCATACTCAAACCCATCATATCAATCAATTTCAGTTGGAAGACCCTTTTACCTGTATCACCTGGCATATGGTCAGTAACTTCTGGTGGGTCCTTTAATTACCGACTCTTTTCGGGTCAGCTGATTTTCTAAACGATAATGCCCAATCTAAAAAGTCCTTCTACACTTTCTAAAAACTACTTATTAACGATGTTGCTACTGAATTGTCATTAATATTCTTAATTAGCTGTTGGTTGAAATGAGGATGACCAGAAGATAGGATATCGAGTTGAGCATTTGAGACTTCTGCTGTTCTTGGATTCTGACATATGAAGGACCTCGCACAAAATATATTCGAACTGAAAATAATGGAATTAATGTATTATTATTGTGAATTCTTGAGGAACTGGGAACTCTCAAGTAAATATTCATTTAGTTTTTTAACGATAGTGAATTATAACTAGCGTCAGATGACAATTCTGCGGCGCAAATAATCGTGCCACTTAAAATATTACTATTAGGAATTGAAGATTTTCAAATAACCCAGGCATTCCTGCCAAAGGACAAAAAGGATCGCTACCTGGCAGGGTACTTATCGGTTAGATATTTAATTGAATTCTGATAATTGAATTATAAAATTTCTGATTGGCTATAACTTGGTTAGTACCTCTTGAATAGCCATCACTTATATACAGTGCGCGCGTAAAGTATGGAAATATGAAGATATCTTTGACACCCCGTAAGATACAATAACATAATGCTGTTGAAAAGGGAAACATTCTCAATTGAATATTGATATAAATATTTTTCTGTGAATTGAAAAATCCACGATAAAAATGAAGTTATTTTTTGTGAATGTCTTACAGAAAACAACTACTTCCCCTGCTAAAAGTTTATCTTTCAGTCGCAGATGATTCCACATCTGATTTTATGTACATCCTGTTCATATTTTCAACAAATCAACAAAATTCTGGTTATGTATATTAGATGGACCAGCAATTTTAAATTTTATATTTTTGACGTTGCCAAATGTACAGTTTTTGAGATATACGAACAATATGTTTATTTTTAAATGGGACAACCCGTATATTTAACAATTTATTGCCGTTGCAGCATACAAACTGTTAATGGCCAATATTGACCATTAATTTTAAGAAATTAGGAAAAATATTTTTATTGCAACCGTTGATATTAACATAAAGAGAAAATGAAATGGGCCA
>JAFIRS010005618.1:0-35000 GCA_018342105.1 Gonioctena quinquepunctata
TAGAAAGTTAATAACAAAAAACAAATGAAAAAAGAACGTACATATCCTACAGAAAAACTATTCAAAGAGATACCCATTCTCGATTTGGAAAAACATTATTTTAATGAGATTCTCTGCTTACAATATAAAAATAGAAAAGAATTAACATACATAAAACATCAACATAACACAAGACACAATTGAAAGAAGGAGTTTCTTCATAGAAAAGACTACAAAAACGATTGGTCACAACTCATTCCACTACACAGCAGTCGGGAGAATGTGTGCGCTGCAATGAAGAATATTCATTGACGATGATTCCACATCAGATAATCTGAACAAATTAAACTGAATCATTCAATTTAATCTGTCGGACGACAGGTAGATCAAAATATCTTTGGTGCCGTGGTGGCCGCGAAAACAAAAGAAAATTCTTAAACATAAACAAAAGCAAACGATATTTCTGTAAGACAATGAAAACAAAAAACTTATTTCTAACAGAAAAACAATTATTTCTTGATTGGAGAGAAAAAAAATATTTACAAGAAAAGACAAACCAAATTAAATATTTTGTGTACGGAATTATTTTATTGAATGTTCGAACAAACCACCATTTTGGACCAGAATAATTGTCACGGTCTTTTGTTTTCGCAACCATAGCTCGTCAAGAATGAGTCGAGTCGCTGTGCGCTGTGTCGCATTGCCACGTGGTCATTAATGCGTCGGGTGGGGTAACAGGAGGGGTGCACAGCAGTGCTTCTCTCTTGTTCATGTGGTATTATCATATCATTGCGTTCCTTGTTGCTCGTGTAGATTTCTGTCTATACCCCAGATGAATTGTTTTCGATACTGTATATTGTTATGTTAGGTAATGTAGGTAATAATGAAAATGATAATTCTTTATTATTATTAGGTATTCAAGTTATCGTGGTTCATGGTATGTTTGTTTTGCAATTTTTCTACACTTTTTACTATTCTAGAATCTTATAACATGCTCTAGTCAACGCATTTGTATCAAAATGTCAGTTCGGAATTATCTCTGTTATCGTGAGGATGTGACCAACAATACATTGTTGTTGAATTTACAATGAAAATGATATAGAAATCAAAATTCATGGAAGAACTTTGTATTTCAAATAGATCAAATGGTATACAAGTTAGAACATCCTGTATGGTGAATCATAACAGCGAGATGTCGAAAACGATGCGAGAGAAACAATGAAATATAAAATGTATGAACACTGAAAAATGTCAAATATGAATTATATCCAAATCTGTAGATATAATATAAGGTCTAGAATAGTACATTGTAAATGAAATCATCAGAATAAGTGAGAATAACTGATCATCGGATACAAAGTGGGAATATATTTTAAAATTTGTGAAAATAAACAAAATGTGCGGGTTGCCAAGAGGAACTGTAACAAAGCTTTGAGGAGATGAAAATTTGAGGAAAAACGAGACCACGTATGGAATTTTGGAAGGGAAGTTATGATAGATTACAAATAGAAAAACAAGCAAAACCCTCCAAAAACGTGATAATTAATTCAGACATCAATGGGAGAATGAACACAAGAAAATTCCACTCACCTTAGTAACAGAACAAAAAATCCTGTCAATGCCATTCTCAGGTACAAAAGTTGGTTTGATGCAAGTAAGCTGTATTTCCAAGTGGCACGAATACTTTCCAGAGGCAGCAGAACACCACACAAGGAGAATAACAAGGTATTCAATACGCCGAACTGACTAAAGTGCAACGTATCAGGTCTAAAAACTCATATTGTAATTTGATCACTTGTGTCCTTTTCGGTTGAACATTTGATAATTTCCTATGCCAATGGACTTTCCATAACTTTCAAACATTCATTCAACACGTATTCATCACACGTAACAAATTTCACCATTTCAAATCACTGTTTTTAGTTCCATGAGGTAGTTTACGCAGGTAAGGTCAAATTTTAAGGATTTATTTTAATAAAAAACAAATATTTGATCATTTTTTGCAACCTTTGTTTGTCTTATGAGCACCTAATCATATATTTTGCCCACTATACAGCGTATTTGACATCAAGCATTGCGCCAAGTTGGCACTATTGAACCTTGCTGCTGATGACAGAGATGACTCATTCTTCATAGGCGTACCGACTGAGCTGGGATAAGGTAAAAAGAGTGTTGAAAAGGGGTGAGACAACATAGCCGGAGTTTTCATTTTTGTTATGATAGGTATTCATTTTTCAAAATTAATAAAAAGATAGGGAAATCAATGAAACAAATTATTAATTATGAATAAATAATAAAGCACCATATCATAACTATATATATATATATATATATATATATATATATATATATATATATATATATATATATATATATATATATATATATATATATATATATATATATATATATATATATATATATATATATATATATATATATATATATATATATTATATTATATATATATATGAGAAAGAGGAGAGGCAGTCTTTTGCTGACTAGTTAGGAAAAAGTCTGAGAAATTCTTTGGGACAGCAGCAAACGCAAGTGTACTCTCATAACATTATATTTCCAATTTCTCGACAATGAATATTGTCATCATCAGGGAGCTTCGAAGGTGAGAATACTATAATATAATTGAAAAATATACAAATGTAACCTCACCCACAATGTTAGTGAGAATGGTCGGTTATATGGAACAAAATTACTGGTAAAATCACTACAATGCCGAGAACAACTGTGGCAACATTTTTTTATTATGAATGTGGAAGTGTGGGGAAACACAGACATAGAGGTTGGAGATAACATAACCTACAATGTCAAAGTCAATTTGTAAAAATCATTGAGAAGAAGAAAATACATTTGATCTCAGCTGCTCAAGTGATATTGAAACACAATTTGCAATCACTACTAATGATGAGATTTTATTTATAGTAGAAAATTATGGAAAAATAAATTTTGTTATTGTTTTATTTGTATCGAGTTTGATGTTGGTTGATATTAAAAGAATTATTATTGAGAGCATTCGGGTTCTTGTCTGAAATCAATGATTGAGATCTGTTCTTTTCTATAAACAATTGTTGGATTGAGAAATTTACAGACAAACTGTTGGCACACCCATGGTGGCAAAGCTAAGCTCCACATTGGCTAACTATGTTATGAACGATTTGCTAGATATTGTCTCAAATGTCCTTCCTTATGAAGTTTTCTTCATCAAAAAATATGTTGATGACACCATCCTTGCACTTTTCCGATGAGAGATAACAGAAATTGTAGATATCATCAACAGCTATGATAATTTCATACAATTCACCATCGAAAATGAAGACGATGAAGGTAGCGTCCCTTTTCTGGACACTCAGCTCATACGTACTTCCAATAACATCTAACTAGTTGACTGGTATAAGAAACCGATCAGCTCTGGTAGATATATGAACTATTGGTCGTACCATAAGCAATCACTGAAAAATAAATTTGATCAAACAGATGAAACAACGTGTTCTACGTATCTCTACCCATTGTTTCACCATAAAAATTTGAAAATTCCCCACGATTTTATCATTGAAAATTCATATTCTTCATCCTTATCAAATAAGATTTCATTTAGCACACCGTCTATAAACCAGTCCTCAAATGACATTATAGCTGAAAATCTCAATGATAATAATGACAATACTGTATAGTAACAGTTCATTAGGAAAAGATGATAAACAATTCCAAAATATAAAAATGAATCTTGATCAGAAAAATAATGAGTTTATAGATAATATGAACGTGAATAATAAAAATTTTCAGATGCAAAAGGGTGAAATGAATGATAAAGTAACTATAGTGAAAATATATGAAAGAAACATGGCGAAAATGAATTTTGAGTTGCAAAAATGAACATAAATAAAAAAATAATAGAAATGGAAATCAATGACATTTACCTGGCTAATAAAAATTTTGAAATGGAAAAAGGGAATATAAATATTGAAATAATAATAATGAATATTAAAATGTCTTATATAAAATAGGAAATAATTTGAATAAATATGACTACCAAATACAAGAAAAAGTTGAAATTATGAAAATGAAAATAGTTAAAAATATTAACATAAAATTTCGATTGAAAATGTGTGAAATAAAATATATGCTTGTAGTAATAAAACAAGCAAGATTCCATGGAAGGAGAGATAAATAAGAAGAATATATTCAGGGAATAATAAATTGTAGGTTTAACAAATTTAATAGGTGAGTTAGGGAATGAAAAGGAAAAATGATTATGAATAGATACTGTTTCAGTTAGATTTGAATGAAATAAAAAAATTTAAAGAAAATACATCAATAAGGAAAAATACTAGAGGAAACAAATCAACAAATGAATTGAAATTTTGAGAAAGAAAATAATAATATTGAACAATGATCAATGATACTGAAAAACATAGAATTTTATACAATTATTGGTACAGATCAGATAGAAAAAGTAAAAACCAAAATTTAGTATCAAGGAAAAATATAGAAGTGGATAGTTAGTAATATGAATTTTGAGAAAAATTAAAAGAAATGAAGAAAAAAATATTTTGTTAATAAAAAGAATTCATGTGAGAAATGAAGGTGGAAAAGATAAAAATAATGATACTAAAGAAGTATATTATAAGAAATATAATGATGATGATGATGATAAAGGTATATTAATAATTAAAATAAAGGTATATAATGAATTATGAATGAATATAATAAGTAATGATGTATGAATAAAAAAAAGCAAAAGAGTATATGCACAAAATGGAAGTTAATTAAGTGAGAGATTCAAATTAATAAAATATCCATTTCAGTATGAATGAAGAGAAGAACTAAAGAAAGAGATAGGAAAAATAATAAGACAGAGTATAATTGAAAGAAGTACCAGTAATTATAGAATCAAATGAAAATTGAAGAATCTATATCAGTATAAAGATAATCATGAAATATAAAATGTCATATATGATGATATCTTGAAAAATGTTTTCTTTTGATTTGAAGAGGAGTCCGAAGTCAGGTTTTTCTGAAACAAAAGAACGTAAAATTAGTGGTTGTAAATAATGAATTGATATTCAAATTCTACTAGCAAGTAATGAAATATTGAATATGAATTTAGGAAATTTGTTATGTTACTAAATGTTGTAGAATGATTAAACTTATAATTATCATTATTATTATTGGGTATTTTAGTTATCGTCGTTAATGCTATGTTGTTTTGCAATTTTCTTTGCTTTTCTACTATCATAGAATCGTATACTATGCTTTAGTCGGTGCATATGTATCAAGAGGGTAGTCCTGAAGTAGTTCTATTATCAAAAGTATGTGACCAACGAAATATCCAATTGAAATCCACAATTAAATCATGTCAAAATTCAAATTTATAGAAAACATTGAATTTGAGATGAGATCAACTGATATATGAGTTTTGAACATTCTGTATGACAATTCACATCAACAGGAAACCCACCAATGGGATATCGAGAGAGTTTGTGTATGGAAGGTGATGATATATGGAAGATGTGATAGCAGAAATTGTTAAAATTTAATTTTATACCAATTTGTAAATAGTATTTTTTTTTAATGTTCTGGTTCCCACGAAAAGGGATATCCTGTAATGTTCAGAGAACATCGTGGGAACCAAGGGAAAGAAGGTAGGAGTTGGTGTTCTTCTTAAATTTCTGGAGGTTGTATGCCTCGGGGAACACCTCCCTAGGCAATGAGTTCCAAAGCCTCGTTCTTTGGATGAACGAGTCTTTGGAAAGTGATGTTCTGCAGGTCTCCAAAGTGACCACGAAGGGGTGTGATGACTGAACTTGACGGGTTAGTCTCGAAGAGACTGCCAAAGCAGGAACGATTGTTGATATTTCAGAAGAGCATCGCCCATGAAAGTATCTATAAAATAGAGACAAATCGCCAACTTTTCTACGGTGTTCCAGACAAGTGAGCGAGTTTGTGAGCGAGGCATCACCGACGAGACGAATTGCCCTTTTTTGGACAGAATCCAATAGCCTCAGGATATGTTTAGGTGCCGCGCTCCAAATATGGGAACAGTATTCCAGGACAGGTCGCATCTGTGCCTTATAGATCATAAGCAGCTGAGTGGGGGTGAAAGAGCTCTTGGCACGAAACAAAAAACCAAGTTTTTGGGATGCACTTTTGGCAATGGACCTCACGTGATTTTCCCAGGAAAGGTTATTGCTGATAGTAATACCAAGCATCGATATGGATGACTTCAGTGGTATAGAAAAATCGAATTAAACGGTTTTCTTCACATAAAGGATTCAATATAAAATTGAACCAAAAAATGGTAGATCTCAGGTGAAAAACAACTACTTTCCTGGCAAATACCACGCAGAACATTGAATGATATTCACCTGAAAATCCATGCATACTTCCATATAATATCAATGGACATTGAATGCAAATGTTTTCTTTCTGATAAGCTCGATTATGTTTTAATTTATGTCTTGTTCACCTAACAATCCGCATACCGGTTTCAGGCTTCTTGGCCTCATCAGTACGGAGTAGTCAACCAGCCAAAGGTGCAAAGAACTCTGGCTGAAGTGAGACACAACGTAAACAAACCATCATCGATCTTGAACACCTATAGGTACGCCGGAAAAGATAAACTTTAACTGGCGGTACCTAGTGACGAAAGAAACACTCCGAAAATTCCCACCTCGATAGGTTTCTAAATAAAGATTCCTTCCTCGGTAGAATTGCAAGCCCGTCTAGCATATAGTGAAAGAAAAGTGCCATGTGAAGTGGAATGAATAGAAAAAATCGAATTAAACGGTTTTCTTCATAAAGGATTCAATATAAATTGAACCAAAAATGGTAGATCTCAGGTGAAAAAACAACTACTTTCCTGGCATATACCACCCAGAACATTGAATGATATTCACCTGAAAATCCATGCATACTTCCATATAATATCAATGGACATTGAATGCAAATGTTTCTTTCCTGATAAGCTCGATTATGTTTTAATTTATGTCGTGTTCACCTAACAATCCGCATACCGGTTTCAGGCTTCTTGGCCCTCATCAGTACGGAGTAGTCAACCAGAAAGGTGCAAAGAACTCTGGCTGAAGTGAGACACAACGTAAACAAACCATCATCGATCTTGTAACACCTATAGGTACGCCGGAAAAAGATAAACTTTAACTGGCGGTACCTGAGTGACAGAAAGAAACCTCGAAAATCTCCCACCTCGATAGGTTTCTAAATAAAAGATTCCTTCTCAGTAGAATTGTAAGCCCGTCTAGCATATAGTGAAAAAGTGCCATGTGAAGTGGAATGAATAGAAAAAATCAATTAAACGGTTTTCTTCACATAAAGGATTCAATATAAAAAATTGAACCAAAAAATGGTAGATCTCAGGTGAAAAACAACTACTTTCCTGGCAAATACCACGCAGAACTTGAATGATATTCACCTGAAAATCTGCATACTTCCATATAATATCAATGGACATTGGTGCAAATGTTTCTTTCTGATAAGCTCGATTATGTTTAATTTATGTCGTGTTCACCTAACAAATCCGCATACCGGTTTCAGGCTTCTTGGCCCTCATCAGTACGGAGTAGTCAACCAGCGGGCAAAACTTTTGGCTGAAGTGAGACCTAATAAACAAACCATCATCGATCTTGAACACCTATAGGTACGCCGGAAAGATAAAACTTTAACTGGCGGTACCTGGTGACGAAAAGAAACACTCCGGGAAATCTCCCACCTCGATGGTTTCTAAATAAAAGATTCCTTCTCGGTAGGATGGAAGCCCGTCTAGCATATAGTGAAAAAAAAAGTGCCGTGAAGTGGAATGAATAGAAAAATCCAATTAAACGGTTTTCTTCACCCAAAGGTTCAATATAAAAAATTTAACCAAAAATGGGTAGATCTCAGGTTTAAAAACAACTCTTTTCTGGCAAAATACCACGCAGAACATTGAATTTATATTCACCGAAATCCCTGCATACTTCCATAAATATCAATGGACATTGGAATGCAAAAAGTTTCTTTCTGATAAAGCTCGATTATGTTTTAATTTATTTGTTCACCTAACAATCCCATACCGGTTTCGGCTTTTGGCCCCCATCGGTACGGGTAGTCAACCAAAAGGTAAACATTCGAGCATCGGGGAAAAAATTTATTCATCCATTAAAATATGGGTATGCATGAACCGGTGATATTCAATTTCTGCGGGATTTACCGAAAATTTTCCCGGGTTTTTGGGGTTAATTTTTTGAACGCTTAATGAAAAAAATTTTTCGAATTTTCATTCCCCCGTAACCTTTCGCTTTTATGCTGAACGGCTTTCTACTGAAAAAAACTTTTTTGAAAAAAATCGAATTAAATTTTGTTGGGGGGGGAAAAACCCCGGGGTTAAAAATTTTTTTTGGGCACCATGGGGTTACAGATCGTGATGGGGTTTTTTGTTTACTTTTTCCCCGGGGAATTCTTTTAAAACCCTTTTAATTTTAAAAAAAGCTGAAAAAATCCTTGGACAATGAAGAGCACGCATAAAACCCTAATCGGGGTTTGCATTCAATTGCCCCCTAGGTTAAAAAGGGAATGCCGGGATTTTCGGGATGCGGGGGCGGGGTTTTTTAGGGATTTTTTTCTTTCCAAAATTGGAATATTGGAAAATTTAGTCTTTTTTATTGTTCCCCTTTTGCTTTCGCCGTAATGGGTACCCCCCCGGGGTTTTCGAAACCCCTCGGGAAGGAAATGTTCTTTCTGTGCGGAAATCCGCCTTTTAAAAATTTTTCTTTTTTCCCTCCCCTGGGTCAAAGATCGATGATGGTTTTTTTTTCGTTAAACCGGAACCTTTCTTTTTTAAAGATTTTACAAGGCCCCAAAAACCGGGAACTGGTGGTTTTAAAAAAGACTGAAACCAAACTTTTTGAAAAAATTTGCATTCAATGTCATTTTATATGGAAGGGAAACCAGTTTTTAATTTTTCGTGTTTCACCGGGGGGGTTTTGAAATCTACCGTTTTGGGGTTGGTTTTTTTGGAAAAGCTTTATTTAAGAACCTTTAAAATTGTTTTATTGGCCCTAACTTTTTCTGAACGAAACCTTTTCCCCCACTGGGGAAAATCTTTGGGGAAATTTTGGTTTTCCGGGGGCTGGAATTTTGGGGGGGGTTAAAAATTTTTCTTTCCGGCAAAAGGGGGTTTAAAAATCGATGATGGTTTGTTTTTGTTTTTTCCCGGGGGGGCCCTTTATTTTTATTCTCCGCTGATGAAAAACGAACCGAATGCCGGAAGTTGGGTTTAAAAAAGGGAAAAAAGTTTCTTTAAATTTGAAAATGGCACTTTTCTTTCACTATATGCTAGACGGGCTTGCCACTCCTACTGAGAAGAATCTTTATTTAAAACCTATCGAGGTGGGAGATTTTCGGGTGTTTCTTTCTGTCACTAGGTACCGCCAGTTAAAGTTTATCTTTTCCGGCGTACCTATAGGTGTTACAAGATCGATGATGGTTTGTTTACGTTGTGTCTCACTTCAGCCAGAGTTCTTTGACCTTTGGCTGGTTGACTACTCCGTACTGATGAGGGCCAGAAGCCGAAACCGGTATGCGGATTGTTAGGTGAACACGACATAAATTAAACATAATCGAGCTTATCAGAAAGAAACATTTGCATTCAATGTCCATTGATATTATATGGAAGTATGCATGGATTTTCAGGTGAATATCATTCAATGTTCTGCGTGGTATTTGCCAGGAAAGTAGTTGTTTTTCACCTGAGATCTACCATTTTTTGGTTCAATTTTATATTGAATCCTTTATGTGAAAACCGTTTAATTCGATTTTTCTATTCATTCCACTTCACATGGCACTTTTCTTTCACTATATGCTAGACGGGCTTGCCACTCCTACTGAGAAGGAATCTTTTATTTAGAAACCTATCGAGGTGGGAGATTTTCGGAGTGTTTCTTTCTGTCACTAGGTACCGCCAGTTAAAGTTTATCTTTTCCGGCGTACCTATAGGTGTTACAAGATCGATGATGGTTTGTTTACGTTGTGTCTCACTTCAGCCAGAGTTCTTTGCACGTTTGGCTGGTTGACTACTCCGTACTGATGAGGGCCAAGAAGCCTGAAACCGGTATGCGGATTGTTAGGTGAACACGACATAAATTAAACATAATCGAGCTTATCAGAAAGAAACATTTGCATTCAATGTCCATTGATATTATATGGAAGTATGCATGGATTTTCAGGTGAATATCATTCAATGTTCTGCGTGGTATTTGCCAGGAAAGTAGTTGTTTTTCACCTGAGATCTACCATTTTTTGGTTCAATTTTATATTGAATCCTTTATGTGAAGAAAACCGTTTAATTCGATTTTTCTATTCATTCCACTTCACATGGCACTTTTCTTTCAGTGGTATGGTTACTCCTGACAAAGTTATGTTAGGCACAGTGAGATCGGCTTCTTTAGAGGAAAGACATGCTTGTGTTTTGTTCGCATTGAATTCCACCAAGTTATTAGATCCCCACTCGAAAATTGTTGCTAAGTCCATATTTATATTATTAACATTTCTTCCTCGTTCATTTCTGGTTTCACGGGCTGATATAGGGGCCCTGGAAGAGAAAGCGGTATAGAGGGTACTATCATCGGCAAAGCTGTGTACTGGACATGGAGTTGCTTTCAACAGGTCGTTGATGTGAAGTAGAAATAGTGTTGGTGCGAGAATAGATCCTTGCGGAACACCAGCATTTATGAGTGGAGTGTCAGATGAAACTCCATCGACCACTACATGGAGAGACCTGTTTGAGAGAAAACAAGCGAGCAGAGAACGCAGCTGAGGGGGCAAGCCATAAGACGGAAGCTTGGCGAGGAGTCCCTGGTGCCAAACTCGATCGAACGCCTTGGAGATATCTAATGCCACAGCTAAAGTTTCTCCATACTTTTCAATAGATAGCTGCCATATATATGAGACGTAAGCGAGCAGGTCACCAGTTGATCTCTGATTGCGGAAGCCATATTGCCTATCGTTGACAATTCCTGAGTCTTCCAGATATTTCATGAGCTCGATGTTGATGGCTTTTTCCATGACCTTTGGAATAGTAGATAGCAGTGCGATAGGTCTGTAGTTGCTAGGTAGGGCCTTCTTGCCTTTTTTAGGGACTGGCTGTACTCTTGCAATTTTCCAATTGGACGGAAATACCCCCAAATTGTAAGAGTGGTTGAACAACTTGCAAAGAACAGGTGTTAGTTCGGGGGTACATTTCTTGAGAACAATCGGCGGAATTCCGTCAGATCCACAGGCTTTGTTGGTGTTGAGACCCAGCAAAATCTATCTGATAGTACGTTGGCGAAAGGTGATCTCGGGCATATGACTGTCAATAGGTGTAATGTTCGGGGGTTGTTTTCCCGATGAATCCAGAGTGGAATTTCCAGCAAATAGGTGCGCAAAGATATTGGCTTTTTCCTGGGCAGTCGTTGCTAGTGTTCCATCTTCTTTGGTTAGAGGGGGAAATGAGCTGGAAGTGAAGTTTCTTCCCACAGCTTTGGCGAAAGACCAAAATGAACGGGATCCGTTAGGACATTCAAGTTTTGATCTTATTTTGACATTGTGGGCATCTTTTGAGCATTCTATTGTCTCTTTGCATATGCCTCTAGCCTCGACATATGCTGCTCTGGTCTCAGGGCCCGGATTTTTTAGCCATCGATGGTATGCTGCCTGTCTGGAAGCCACAGCTCTAGAGCAGTTTCTGTTAAACCAGGTCTTATCGGATGATGTTCTTCTCTCGGTATTCGGTATGTAGGTTTGCATCCCCAACATGATGATTTCAGAAATTGTCTCAGCACATCGTGTTGGATCTACTGAAGAGAAACAAACTCCCTCCCATGGAAACGCTGAGAAAAACATACGAAGACCTTACCAGTCGGCCGAATTGTAATGCCACATGAGACGGGGTGGTATTGTGCAGCTCGATGGTAAATGGAAAGAGCATGTTGTGATCAGAGTTTCCAAGTGGGGCACAAACTTCTATTCTATACGGGTCAGGATTGGTGGTGAGGAAAAGATCTAGTGTATTGGCAGACTGCTTGTTGACATCAGGGATGCGGGTTGGTAGCTCGACCAGTTGTTCTAGACCATGAGTGATGGCGAAGGCCTCGGCTTGACGACCCGTATCATCTGTTTTGTTAGAGAATTTGAGCCAGGCAGCGTTATGTACATTAAAGTCTCCCATGATTATGGTTTCAGCTGTTGGATGGTTCTCCTGAATGTAGTCCAGTTTGAGTGATAAAAACTCAAAGAGGTCGTTATGTTATGTAAGATTTGGAATAAGCTTCCATCCATGAAATCATTAGTAGTAATTAGAATAACAAATGAGTAGGTAGAAAGTGACACAAAATTCAAAAATCTGTGAGAAAAGAACAAATATGTGTGTTGCCATGAGAGAGGGTAAAAAGTTTGGAGGGAGATTGAAGGAAGATACCAAAAGGAAGCCACGTACAAGAATTTGAAAGAGATATTAATAGACAACGAGGGAAGTTCCTAAAAGGCACAACTGGGAGAAATGGTTTATCAAAAATTTCCTCTTACCTGGTATAGAAGGGAAATCCATGGAAGAACACACGTAAGCTGTCATTGCAATTCCAAAAGTACATCCACGGGGCTGAAAACATCACATGAAAAGGAGCAACAAGGTATTCTAATCACTGAACTCACCAAAGTGCAACTTTTCGTATATCTATCCAATAACTTTGAGTGTCTGATCCACTGTTCACATTGTATTGGCTAAACATTCATCAAAATTCCATGCTGAAGGACTGACCATAATTTTAATATTCTTCCAATTAATAATTATCATTTATATTCAAATTTCACCATATTGTATTATTGTTTCTATTCGGTATAATGAGTGGGTCAGTTTTGAGGTTTTCAGCTGAATAAAAACAACCATTTGTTTATTCTCTGCAATCTGTGTTTTATCTAACCACACTTTTCTCCTACTGAACAGCATTTTCCATCGAATCGTTAGTGCCAAGTCGGAAATACAGATCACAGAACCGACTGCTGAGATGGAGCTGACTCATGTTCATAGGAGTACCTGACTGAGCTAGGATAGGAAAAAAAACAGGTTTAAAAAGAGAATGGTAGGATAACATAGCCGGAGTTTTGATTCGTTATGATAGGGATTCAGAAATTAAAATCTGTGAAATTAATTCAAAAAAATATATATAAATTTAAAATCAATAACCACCCAATCATTTCTGTTTCAGTCCGATAAGTTCCACGATCTTCTCTGCCACAGTCCATGGATCTACTGGAATAAAAAAAACAGAAAATGTCTACAGATTATTTTATCGAACACTTCAAAATCCTTAAAAATATCTTGTTTTGGACTTGTGGATCTCAACTATTACTTGCTTCTAAATGTTTGTAGTCATGATCTGGTGCAATCCATCCATTTCATTATTTTTCTTTTTTAGGTTACAAGGATGATCTATAGTCTACTTGCAGTAGCTTTAAAAATTTAGTAACTGACCACACCTAAAACCTCAGCGGAAAAATCATGCACAGTATTCACATATGTAGTGTTGAAATAGTTTTGTAGAATACTCAAGATGTTGAGAATACATAGATGCCTAGTCCAGAAATTTGCAGAAGAACCATTCAGTTGTATCATCACTAACTCAATTTTTTCAACATAATATGCGAAGGTGGTTGAAACGAGTAATGAGATCAGCAGAAGTGGTTTACTTCATGAAAATACTTCGAGCAAAAAACGAAAAACCTCCCCGATCGTATATCTTGAACGTATGTGAATCAGTAAATCAGTAAATTCTTCAGAGTAATCGTTGAGTTGCTTCATTTCTTGTCGATTATCTCAGGAAGACAATGTACACAGCAAATTCAGACCTACACCAATTGACACATTATCTAGTTATGTGTGCCTGCTCAGGTTCATCTAGACATTCCATGAACTTGGCAGATTCAAAATAAACTTTGTATTTTTACCAGCATATATTTTTTGATTGTAGCATTTCAGAGATAAGGTCGTATTTTTCGTGAACGTGAAACATCAAATGAGCAATCGTTTGGATTCTGAACGGACATTTATTGCGAATATAACATCAGTTTCAAAATAGCATAGCTGAGTAATAGAGAGAAGACTGAAAACAGAAATTCACTTTGTAGTGATGTAAGTCGTTGATTCCTTCTACTTGTCTATGTTCTCCTCCTCGTCTTCTCATTCACTTCCAAAAAAAGTGATTGCGTGTCAGGAATAGGTGAAAAGAACTCACCGGTTGCGAATCAATAGATATAATATAAATCTTATGAATTTTTTTCTCAAAAGGTATATGCTTGACCTGAATAGGGATATTGTACATAATATAGTTACAAATGATTACTCATAGCCGAAGTATAATACTATATTGTTTATATTTTTTATCATTTTTATTTTATTTCTATTGTTCACTGAAATTTTTTATAGTGAGTTCTTACTTCATACTTATTTTTATACTTTACTTTATAGATTCAGAATTAGATTAGATTAGTCAAGTTTTATATCCTCGTCACTCACAACTTTTCTATAACCTATAAACATGCTCACGTACAGTTGAACAAGGGCCAGATAATATACACACGTTGCATTTTAGAATTTGTCCAAACACGTTGCATTTGCAGCAACAAAAGAGTACCCACGCACAACTTCGGTTTAAGTGGGATTCTCCATGTTTGTTTGTAATGTCTTATTCAACTATTATATCGCCTTGTACAATGATATTTTACAGAATAAACATATATTATTATTATTATTTGAATCAATTTCTCACAACGGTGATAATACTAGACATGACTTATATGATCTCTTATCCTTGCCAATCAATGATACGAATTCAGAAATCAATAAGAAAATGTCGATTCCTCAATTTGATTCAAAATAGAAAGTCGATGGTAATCTATCAGATTGGTCGTCAGTTTTTGAAACAGCCAATACGATGCATTCACATATTGGTATCCAGCCAATGCAAATTGTTCAGAAAATATCATGATGATTCATGGAAAAGAACAGGCCAGCAAAGTTTATAGGAATTGTTTTGATAGGGTTCGGAAGCCTTGCTGGGTTTTGGGGGGTTATGTCATAGTTATAAGCTGCCAAACCACTTAGTTGTTGACTAGACTGCTGGGGCTCCGTCAGTTAGGGTTGGGTCTAGATTTTCCGTACCAGTTTGTGGCATAGAAAGGCTTTTTTGTGGCTTGCCTCTCCATCCTCTCTTTTTCCATGAACTACTGTGAGAGATGTTTGATACGGATGATTGGGAAACCATGAAACAGCTGTTGGCCGATGGTGATGCTCTCTTGGATTCGTAACAAATTTCTCTTCATCTAGATTTCTTTTGCGTTACTCTGAACGCACTAGGAGTAAGACTATTGGTGTCGTGGGTTGGCATATGCTGACATCTGTTGGTGACCTGTTAATGTGCACGAAATTTCGTGCATTAAAATTCCACGATATTGGTTCCAAGCTTCACCGCACAGATTATAGGTGTCACTATCTATAATTTGATGCTTTTCATGAATATATAAATATATATATATATATATATATATATATATATATATATATATTAATATATATATATATAATATATATATATATATATATATATATATATATTTATTGTTATATAATGAGAATTGTAAAAATACTATTGTAATATTCTTGCGTTCCACTTTGGAATACTAATTGTGGATATGTGATAGATAATTTATTTTCTACCCTGTATACTATATTGCAATGTGATAATAATTGCTAGCTGACGTCACTGTTCTCTCGTCACGTTGCTGCCAATTGTTATCACTTTTCTTACCACGACTAAACTCAGTTGGTACGCCTCTCGTCTCAGATAGCCGGTTCAGGCAATTGAGCCACTAGCCACTGCTTGATGTCAAATTTCAATCTATTCAATGTTTATAAGTATGATTGTTGATCATTGTGGAAAACAAACGACAAAGTATCAAAAAGCAATTATTTCCTTTATTCAGGAAAACTTAAATTAACATAGCCTACGATAAATAACTCATTCTATAGTCAATCTAAAAATTTTCATGGATAATCATGAGAAACAGGTCATGGATAAATAGACACAACCTCACTTTTACCTTGAAAGTGAAAATTTCTTCAATAGTTCATAATCAAATGAAATAAAGTTCTTCTGATGGAATATGAGTTATTAGTGAAATTGTTCAGTTCGTGATGTGCACTAGGAAAGTTTATACCTGACGCTGGAACTGTCGTGAGAAAATAAGAACGATAAAGTGTCAGAGACAATTATCAATAAATATTGTACATAGTTTGTAAGAAAAGAAAATATTTTAGTTAATAAGTTTTGACAAATAACCCCAAAGAGTGAAAATGTGACAACAAAGTGAGCGAATTTGAAAATTCAAATGATATGGAAAAAGGGAGAAATGGTATCCAGGTGACAGAAAACAAGGCCACGAGGAGATTGAAAACATTTTTTGAATAGAACGCCACGTTCGGACTTTAGAGAACGAAAAGTTCAAAAACTTCATCAATATAAGGTAGTTTCTCCATTAGAACCCAATCAACTTAACTTCAGGAAAATTTCAATAAAAATAAATAGCAGCAAACGACATTACCTTTTATGTACTCCACATGAAACTACTTCAAAGCTGATTTCTGGATTTGTATGGTTCCTTTTTGGTATAAGAGAGCCTGAGAGCAGTACATTGAGGAGAATTCAATTTCATGGTGCATATTGTAACAGCGACAGTTCCAGCGTCAGGTATAAACTCTCCTAGTGCACATCACAAACTAAATAACCTCACAAATAACATACCAGAAGAACTCTATTTCACTTTGATATTGAACTATTAAAGGATTTCAACCTTCAAAGTAAAAGTGAGGTTGTGTAATTTTTATTCATCACCGTTTCTCATGATTGTCTTTGAAAATTTGTAGAAGGACCATAGTATAAGTTATCTATCGTAGGCCAGGTTAATATAAGTTTTCCTGAATAAAGAAAATAATTGTTTTTCGACATTTTCTCGTTTATTTTTCACAATGATATGATCTGCAATTGTTTTTATAAACACAGAAATTGACATCAAGACCAGAATAGTGGCTCTATTGCCTGAACCGGCTCTCCAAGACAAAAGGCGTACCAACTGAGTTTAGTCGTGGTAAGAAAAGTGATAACAATTGGCAGCAACGTGACGAGAAAACAGTGACGTTAGCTAGCAATTATTATTACATTGTAATATAGTATACAGGGTGAAAATAATTTATCTATCGTATCAATTCGAACCCAAGAGGAACAAAAATATTATTTTTACAAATGACATTTCATAACAATTTGGCTCACAACTACGGACAGAAATTATTAGTGATCATCATTTTATAATAAATATATATGTATATATATATATATATATATATATATATATATATATATATATATATATATCCGTTGTGAGGGGGACGACCCGCCTGGAGCATTTAACGGTCTCGGTTGGTACTACGGAGCCCGAGATATGAGGTTTTTTTAAGAAAGTATAACGGTTTTAGGTTGATATTTCAATATATATTCGTTATGTAGACCGACCCGCTTGGAGCATTTAACGGTCTCTGGAGCATGCCACTGATGCCTGACGCTTTCATGGAGGCCTGGGACTGAACCATTTATGAAAAGAAAAAAATATGACTGCCGTAGGTTGAGAAAGAGGAAGAGAAAAAACAGAAAATCTAGTCTAGTCTAGTCACCAACCTCTCCATTTATACGTCATGGTCGTTTAATATGTTTGAATATACTTTTCGCGGCAAATGATTGCATCATAATTTGACTTCGAATATACAAAACTCTCCCACGGTTTGAGCGCGCCGATTCTAAGAATTCCCATCTTCATTGCTTCTCAGAGTTAGCTGACGATTGGAAAAATTCCAAGAATTGTATAATGCAAATTTCTCGGAAATCCATATCTGACCAACAGAAAAAAGTTGAGAAGAAAGTACTTGAAATCTACGGAATTCTTCCATAATCCTGCTGGAAACTCCCATAAGAGTCTGTGTGTTAGAGAAAGAGATGGAGATAGTGATTATTCTCTAGATATAGGAGAATTTTTCAAAAAGGGCCAAAGATCAACCAGCCCGACCATTTTAACTAAACAAAATGAATCAGATCCTTGCGGAACACTCATTCTTTACAGACTCGAGTGAATATAACCGTAATTGGCTATTAGCTTGGACTGGGAAGTTGACGTCTGACCAATGCATTTGAATCCTACGTTTTTCTTTTTAAGCCCAACGTTCGCCTGAGGATTGATTCTCCTCCTATACTCCAAAAATTCAATTTGTCCGTATCGTCCTGTCTCGCGGATACCAACATTCATTATCATGGAGATGGCATTTCTGGGGAAGAATTCCGTAAGGGAGACGAACTTTGGGGCGATCCTCGAACATAGAACGATTCTGATATTATTTACGGCTCACCCTCGTACACCAACATGAAGACTGACGTCACAGCGATGACGTCACCCAGTTATATAGTTTTCAGCTGAGGTTTGATGGGTGGTGGTGTATACTCATATTTGAGATTGAGGACGGTTGGAGAGATGTTGATGGGTGTTGATGGATGTTGAAGAGGTTTCTATAAACATGACTGATGCGGCAGCGAGTGTCAGTTACATTCGAGACTCCAAAGCGTAAACATGTCCCTGCTACCTGATCCCAACTGTAATGGCGTCCATCTGAACGGATTGAAATTACTCATTGGCAGAGAATCAATAATAATTGGAGGCAATTCGTTAGAATTGGGTCGAGACTCTTTCGAACCGGGTTGGCCGGGTTGGGCCGATTTGGACCAGGTTGAGCTGAGGTGTCACGAGGTGTCCCGGAGTGTCTTGAGGTGTCCCTAGGTGTCGTGAGGTGTCCCAACGTGTCCCGGGGTGTCCCGAGGTGTCCCGAGGTGTCCCCAGGTGTCCCAACATGTCCCGAGGTTGGACTGAGATAGATAGATTTTTCTATAAACATGATTGATGCGACTGTTAGTGTCAGTTTTATTCGAGACTCCGAAAATTAAACATGTCCATGCTAGTACCTGATCCTAACTGTCATGGCGTCAATCTAAACGTATTGAGATTATTCATGGGCACGGAACCTATAACAATTGAAGATAACACCTCAAAACTGTGTCGGAATACCTATGAACTGACCGATGGGTTGAAAAAACTTCTAACCTAAAAGCAGTCTTCAAATTTCACAGATCAAGATATTCTCAACTATAAGACGATTCTGATGTTCACCAATGCACACAAAAGATACGATGGATGAATCAACTCTAATAAGTCATGGGAATACATGAACATAATTTCCAAATTGTTTCCAGCCAAGAGAAAATGGAGTCCAAAGGAAAGTAAAGAACAAAAAAGGGTCGTCACTCAAGTGACAGCTCGGAACAGATCAGAAAATGAAGAACGGTCATTGATAGCATTTAGCTTGAGATGTCGGACGAAAGGATCGTTGAAGCCATGCGCGACTGGAAAGTGGCAGAAATTTTAAGAAGCTTACGAAAAAGGTACCTAGACTTGAAATTAGCAGAAATTCGCCGAAACATACGGAAAAAGTACCTAGCCCTGAAATCTACAGAAATTCGACGAAACATACGGAAAAAGTACCTGGTACTGAATTTGACAGAAATTTGTCGAAACAATATATGTATTTATTAATTATTTTTAATCATATAGAACAAGAATTGTAATTGATTTATAGTTTGAATGAAGAAAAGTGTATAATGACATAATTTTATTTTCTCTACCTTCTTTCCTATTTACAGGTACATTGAGGAAGAAGAAACATTCAAAGTGATAATTTGGGTCATTTATCCCAACCTTTTTCAATACAATAGTATTAGTAGTTCTGATCATAATGTGACATCACTAAGAGATTCCAAATATATTTTTAACTAGATGTTCAACCTATCCTGAAATTTGACGTCTGTCAAGTATTTTTTGTGGAATTCTCCCTCCAATGAAGTAATAGAGGACTTTTTTTTGGATTTTATTTACTCACTAACCTATTTCGTATTCAAAATGTCTGAAGGCACTCTTCTTTTTGTTCGAAACCATCAAATTCATTCAAATTATATCTATTTTTGTCTCTATCACTTTATTTCATGATAAAAAATACCTGGAGGTGACAGACACCCTTCTTGGTTCGAAACCCTCGAATTCATACAAATTGATCTCCGCAGTGGAACATCGAATGTGTGAGACCCAAGTCATACTTGATTGTTTAATCATTCTTGGGAATATATTTGAATACTCAAGTTATAGGACAATTTTCAATTCAAAATTATGTTCTTTTGAAGCATTGAATCTAATGAAATATTTTGACTGGATTTTGGAGAAATGCATGGAAGTGTGCTGCTGGGATGACATCATTCAAGCTTTATATGAAGTTGTGTGACGTCAACCATTTCTCAGAATCGTAAACAGATTCGTTCCCAACCTGTTCATTGAATAATTATATGAATTTTTGTTGACTTATAGTCAATGTAAAAGTGGGTATATGAAAAAATACAGACATTTATACATAATTTTTTTGGTTTATTAATACAAAAGTATATATATTTATATATATATATATATATATATATATATATATATATATATATATATATATATATATAATATATATATATATATATAAATATATATATATATATAATATATATATATATATATATATATATATATATATATATATATATATATATATATATATATATATAAATATATATATATATATATAAATATATATATATATATATATATATACGTATAAGTGGGCCTCCGGCCTTGGTAATTTTGAGGTTCACTGAGACTCCGATGTCACCGAGCCTCCGATATACGGACGCCTGGTAACCACCCATGAAAATGTCACATACGACATGTAACACACTTTACCACAAAAATTTGGGGGAGTCCAAGATGCCCGATTTTCGATAGCCATTTAAAATTTAGTGCAGACCTTCGCCGCTGAAGTGCGCTGCTTATATACATTGTTTATGTTATAGTGTTTGAAACGTTTACTTCCGAAGGTCACTGGGCTTTCCCCAATTTGGCAACACAGATGATGCACAAAAATATCATTCGTTTAAGAGTGTCATCAAGAAACATTTATTCCTTCCGTGCACGTATGAAAAAAATTGTGGAAACTGCAATTGCCTCCCAAATATTTGAGAATGAGCCTGGTAAGTACTTTCTCTCATTGATTCTGCAATTCATATTAGTCCGATTACGTGAAGATTTAATAGGGAGTCCACCGAAATATTCCGATATTTCGCCATCTCATAAAAGGTACTTTTACAATGTATACACAAATCACTCAAACTATTTCTCATGAAAGATTCAACAAAAAGCCACCAATTCGCTATCGTCTCAAGCAAAAAAATCATCAATTTGTTTCTTCGATTGAATGAAAACAATCTTCATATAGAATTCTTACTTGAATTTATCCTTTGGCGAGTTGGGTATTTTGTGAACCCGAAAAACGCTTGCATTGTTTTCCACATATCAGAAAATCTATATTCTAGTAAGGTTTCTTGTATTTGATTTGAATTATTCAGTTTCGGTTATTATATTGTGTACCACGGAAGTTACTGAATTATGTTGCTCAGAATGGATTATTAATAAACTGAATGTAGGAATCTGAAAAATGTTCAGGTAAACGACTCAAATTATTTCAATTTCGATCAGAACATGCTACTGTTCAAATGTACGAAAAAGATGGAATTTTTTGGGTGGTTGACACAAGTTATGTTGTAGAATCAGTATCCGATTGTTTTAGAAATATACCAACAAAAAATTGTCTATAGAACATATACACATAGACACTAAGGAATTGAAATAATCTATACATATATATATATATATATATATGTATATATATATATATATATATACATATATATATATATATATATATATATATATATATATATATATATATATATATGTATATATATATATATACATATATATATATAGATTACATGTCCTCACTGACTGACTGACTGACTGATTCATCAACTTACGATCAACGCCCAGACCAAACAACTGAGCACAAAGAGCTGAAATTTTGATAGTGTATTCCTATGATGACATAAGTAACCACTAATATTCCATCCCTCAACGGGTGAAAATCAAAATACCTTTTCTTTTCAAATAACGAAACAAGTATTTCAACGTCATTGAAATTTCAACCCCTAAAGGGGTAAAAGAGTTAAATGGGGTTCGGAAGTTTGTACAGGACTTACCCCAGTTTTTGAATTGGGTTTATAAAAATTGGTATTTGAAGCCTTTGTTACAAATAAAAAAATATGTATTTCAGTGTCTTCAGCAATCCAAACCCCAAAGGGGTCAAATGGGGGGTGAAACTTTTCATAGGGGTTTTGTTACATTTTAAGTTAGAATCATAAAAATGGATATTTGAGGCCTTTGTTACATATGAAGACATACGCGTTCCAGTGTTTTTAGAAATTCAACTACTGAAGAGGTGAAATTGGGGCTGAAAATGTTTATTAGGGTTCCGTGAGTTTTTGAGTTAGAATAATGGAAATTGGTGTTTTGGCTCTCTGTCACGAATGAATGAATCGTGTTAAACCTTATTGAAAATGCCATACCTACAGGTGTGAAAAAGTATTTGTGAATTTGTAATAGTCACAAAGCATTACTTCCGCTGTCAAATCAATTCTGCCACCCAAACGAGATAACGGGATAACAGGATAAAGGGAATCGAAATCACGCGGAATAACGGGATAATGGGAAACGGTATAACAGAAAGCGGACAAAGCCTCAGCGATAAGCTAGATGGAACCACACGAAGCAAAACATAGGGGAAAATAGCTACTTGATAATAATATAATAATACAATAATATATTTCAGGAAGAAAACCTCATAATTGAGAGTTCTAAATGGTACATAAAATCGAATGGAAGAGGAAAATTTTTTCACAGATCTTGAAAACTACTAAAAATTATGTATTTATATTACCGAAGAAAATTATTAACTATGGTATTGAGGATTTGAAAGAATAGGGAATAATGAAATTGAATAAAAATCATTATGCTTAATGTATTCATAATAACAATATATTTCATTCTTCTTGGAAGGAAACCAAGGAAAAATAGATCCAAATGAACTGGGGTATCATTGAAAACACATTTTCGAATTCGAAAGTAGGTATCGAGGAAAAGTGTTTGTTTTTTCTTCATAATAAAATGATAAGTTATATCAATATATTTTACTGAATCCTAAAACATTATTTCCACAAATAAAACCATTTTCCAAACCATGCGCTATGGGATAATCATTTTTTTCCTCTCATAACATACGTTGTTCAGGAATAATCCGTGTACCAAACTCAATCGATTTGGGATGACATTCTGAGAAAGGCGTATTCTTCGATTTTTTTTCAACAAAAAATAAAATAAAAGTGGCTATAGTTGGGAAAATTAAAAAAGAGGAGAAATTTCCTATGATAATATTACTTTTGGAACTCTATTCCAATTATTTATAATCAATTAATTCAACGATGAATTGAAACAGGGCTCCGCGTGGGCGTTACGGCAGGACTACAGCACCTCTCGAGAGCAAGGCACATAACATATTTTTTATATTATCAAATATGAATTTAAAAATTCCAAAAAATTATTATATCATGTATCATTGAAAGACTGTAATTTCGTTGGGATTTTTTTTTTTCATTCAATTTTGATAATGTGAGGCTATTGTTATTTGAGTTGTTTTTTTTGAAACCGCCGATTTTATTAAAAACCGAATAATTGTTCACAGAATTACTACATGATTTTCTTGCTACCTGAAGCCTGAAGCAGTGTATCACGCTATTGAATCGTTCAAAGGTTGATTAATTTGTTAATTATTAATTTCTAAAGATTACAAAATATGAGAAATCGAGTACACATTGTCAATATTTTTATTGATATTCCACGTTATTATCACTTCAATGTGTCAGGCATTCCATAACGCCTTTTTAAAAAAATACGATATTGTTTATACATTATTTATAAACAAATGGATGAGTCGAATATTTTCCAAAAATGGGTTTTTGCATTCGGTTGCTAAGAGTTTATCATGATTAAAAAAACAAAAAATCCTGAATTCAAAGTAAGTTTTAGACATGAAATTTCAAGTCAACAGTTGAACTAAAAGTTGATTACTTCAGATGCTGGTGTTAAGAGTCAACAATTTCCTTCACAATTTTCATTATTCACGAATATGATATAACATTCAAATGTTTTTTCAAATTTAATTGACATTACTATTTATTATACAATCTGAACATCTAGAAATATTCATGTTGAAAAGGGAAACATTCTCAATTGAATGTTTCCCTTTTCAACATGAATACCCCACAAGTGGTTATCTTGACGATGAAAGATAGTGACTAAAGTTTATCTTTCAGTCGCAGATGATTCCACATCTGATTTTATGAACATCCTGTTTATATTTTCAACAAATCAATAGAAATATTCATTCCTTTTTTTGTCATTTCGTATCCTTGTAGGAGGAATGGAATGAATAGTATTGCCGCCATCAGAAGAAGGCTTTTGGCAATATTTTTCTGATTATCCAGCGAACCCTCAATTGAATTTATGTATTTAAAATTTCCATCGCCTGTGTTTTTTTATTGCACTCAAGTTCGCACTTTCTTTCACTAGTAAAGTAACCAAAGACCGGCGAAAACAGTGACCAGTATAGAGCTTCGGATAAGCACAAAATATACCCAATATAGTTTACTGCTTTCATCATGGAATACTTATTGCCTAGTATAATTTTTAGGAACTCTTCTAAGCCACTATTCCTTGAATATTTTCAGAATGAATCGAAGGAAGATTATATATTATCGTCATACGATACTACTGAAATAAATATAATTTCAGAGTATGGCAAAATTCAAACTTTAGACTACCGAATAAACTCCCCAACAAGCCGCGTGATTTGTTATCATACTATGGAATTGAAAATGAACATCAAACACATCACATCATCTGCTATGAGACATAAATGACAATAATGATTTTGTATTGACTGAAAAATTGGCAACACTGTCAGGAGGCCCAATAAATACACAATAGCTTCAGAAGGAGGCCAAGTTACATAAACACCCAAAAAACGTATGTAACATATACAGAGGAGGCTAACTAGCCTGATAATGTGGCGGAGGCTGAGTGGGCTATTAACTGTTTGCTTTGTATAAACACGTGGATCCTTGGTGCGCCAAGTATGGAACGGAAGCTGAGTTGGTCTATACAGATATACATATATATATATATATATATATATATATATATATATATATATATATTTATATATATGAAATGTTAATGATAATAATGGTTTTGGCAATATTCAATATGTTTTTTTTATTTTTTTTAAGAAATATAATAATAATGATTATGATTGAATTGAAATCAATAATAAAAGATGAAAATGATTATGATAGAATCGATAATACAAATAATAAATAAAATAATATAAGAATAAAAATAATTATAATGAATATAATACAAAATTGGCTGATATATTCGATATATGTATATACAATAGTTATGTTAGAGAGAGAGAGCGAGAGAGAGAGAGAGAGAGAGAGAGAGAGAGGGAGTGATGGAGAAAAAAAGGACCAATAATATATTGGTTATCACGCCAAATAAATGGAAATTAGACAAAAAAAGATTATTGAATACAAGTGGGTTGATTGGTTGGCAGATGGAAGAGATAGAGGTTGGTAATTCGTTCATTTTGCTTTGATGTCCCCATGCAAGGGTATCGTCCGATCCGGGGATGAGTGTTCTTTTATCGTCGAATGGACTTAGAGTGAATTTGTTTTGTTCAATACTAAGAACATTATGGTCATATGAACGGATGCATCGTTGACTAGTCAATTTTTCCTTCTGAACTCTAAGACATTCAACAAAGTCATCGAAGGAAATTTTATTTTCCACAACATCGTATCAGACTCCTTCGGATTTCTCAACAATTGCCCTGAATTGTATAAGTATAATTTTGAACGGAGTCCAACGAAATATGTCATGATGCACCTGTTCGCTTCATCTTTCATCAAACCTGGAATTTTCGTGTTTACCTGCGGAATACCGTACAATTTTTCGCATGGGTAGTCGCTCGTATCAAATTTCCCCAAGTTTTCTTCCATTCAATCTCTATAAACATAATCACATTCAATTTCATATATGAGAGAATCCGTGTACATCAACTTACACTGATTGGTCTCGAATTTTTTCAACATGAATTCATAATGAAAATCGTAAACGCGAATTTTGGAAATATCTAGAATAGCCATACCGATATAGAGAGGTTTATTGAATGGCAGTTGAAACTTGTTCATTTCGATAGCCATCAAGTTTTCATCGAAAATGGTGCGGTTGGTTATCAGATTTTTCGACCTTTATCTGCCCTCCCATTCATTGACAATTATCACCACTGTGCTTCCTGATGTTTTCCATGGTCTTTCCAAAAATAATGTTTATAGCCAATTTATGTTATTTTTGCCGAAAATGGTTGTAGCTTGACCGCGTAATTTTGTGTTTAATTCAATGTAGGGCTGCAGCCATGCCGATTGTTTGAACTGCAACACCCTGTGAATTCTTCTGAGAATGAGACCGTTTCTCAAAGCTCATTCCAATATGCGGTAATGTACGACATAGTTTTCCTCGTTGTACAGGGTGGTCAGTAATTGAGGGGAATTTTTAACCTGTAGGAGTTCGATGTTCTGCACAGAGTGGAAAATCTTGGTGTTTGTCGTGTATTCCTTCGGGGTAATCCAGGTCGACTTCGGAGATGAAGCCGATGTTGAAGTATTCGACACCTCCAGAACGTTTAGAGAATCGGAATCATCGATCCAGTTGAACCATCAAGAGAGTAAATTCTCCCTCATAGCCCATCCATGGAGATCATTCACGTCCAAGTATAATTAATATTTGGCGGGTTCTTGAGAGTCATACCTCTTCCCCATATATTTATTATCAGCTTGAGAGAATCGATTGCAACACTGGCTCATACCGCCCCGAATTTCTTTTTCTACAAACAAAAGCATGTCAACATTTCTGATGGTTTTCAGCTTACACTTTGTATAGTTTAACAAATATGACCACGAATAGACAGGCATAGTATAGTACCAAAGACGTCACATAGCAATGAAATATTGGTTTTCATGTATGAATCAGAGTAATCGCTCAGTTGTCGTCGGTATAACGCACGTTAATACTTTTTTTTTCTAGCAATGGATTGTGGAAGTTCGATGAAAGATGAACCCCCTTTGCCCAAACCTGATTGATTGATATTCACTCCTGAATTTACGATTTTTTTTAATGCTCACCCGCTTTCTTTTTCAAAAAGTTTCTCCAATTCATTGCCCAATTTATCTACAACAAATATCTCGAGCCACCCCTTCTGATCTGTTCCCCTATCATTCACTTGGTTTTCAGTATTGAGATATTTTAAATCGAGTTTTTGCTCATCCAAACCCATTTTGACGAATTCCCCGCAAAAACGAGTATTCGCCTTCAGCATGGGGAATTTTTCTATGTATCAAATTCATCATGACTCCTGTACGAACTTGTCCCCGGAATGTCGATTTCAAATCTTCCGAAATGACTCGGCTTCTAAGATTTTTTCTAGCAGCCAACCCCTGACCTCCCACCTCCAATTTTTTGATATAACTTCTTCAAGTTTCTGAATGCTCATAATTTGTCACCAATTTCCTCAGTGACCCAATGGAACTGTTGGCTGAAATTTTTTGATAGCTTTATTACATTGGCCTAGATTTTTGTCCGAGAAGTTTTTGAGCCTCGCTGTATTTATTAATCATCTAATCGCTGACAGCGGCAATTTGCTCAGAATTCATGGTTATTTGAAAAACGAGAAAAATGAATGCTTTTTCACAAACAAAATATAGATATATTTTTTCTCTCTCTCTCTCACCTTGATTCAATGAAATCGAATACAGCTGTTCCAGTTGTCGTCGTTGTGGTGAATGGTCTCAGTTTTTGATGATGATGATGATGGATGGACTTAGTTGTGGATGAATTCAAAGACAGGTATCTTCGTCGTGGATGGTTTTATGATTATTAAATAGTTTTGGATATTTTGAACTCGTGGACAGCTCTGAACATCTCAGCTTGACACGTCTCCGAAAACTTCTATATGTTACAGCTCGATCCACTTATGAAGTTGTGTGTGTATTAGCTGGCCCACACTCATTTTTCATATCCGTAAAAAACAATATCACATAAGTATTTCGAAAAACGCAATCAATATGAATTTCGAAGAACTCTCAATCATTCGAAAATAAATTTTTTAGGAACTTTGGAGTGACAACATTGATTTACTTACATATTTTATAGTCTTGGAACCCCAATAATCTGACTAGGAGAGAACGAAACAGACACGTCTTGCTCTTACGAAGGTCAGAGTATAAATGACGTTGCACTTCCGCGATCATTCAGTTATAGAAAAATTACCTCCACCACTTCCTACCCTAATCACTTTGATAATAATTAAAAAAAACTCTCAACCGAAAATGAAAACAATAATTATAATAAGATGATCAAATGTGATGGAAAGAATGATAAAAAATAGCGTACGCTCGGTAATGCAGAACATTTGAATTACTCACATATTTTTCAGTTTTAGAACCCCCATAATCTCACTGGGAGATAATGGAAGAGACACGTCTTACTACTACGAAGGGTAGAATGCAAATGACGCTGCTCTTCCGCGATCATTTAGTTATAGGAAAATTACCCCCACCACTTCCCACCGTAATTTTTTCCGATATTGATGAAGAAAACTCTCAATCGAAAATGATAATATCAAAACAATCGAATGTTATAACAAAAATGATGAAAAATTGGCAGAACATTTGAATCACTCACATATTTTTCAGTCTTGAAACCCCAATAATCTAACTAGGAGAGAACGGAATAGACCCGTCTTACTCCTACGAAGTTTGGAATGCAAATGGCTCTTCCGCGATCATTCATTTATAGAAAAATAACCCTTACCACTTCCCACCCTCATCATTTTGATGTTAATGAAAAAATATCTCTCAACCGAACAATAATAATAATAAAATAATCGAATGTTCATAATAATGATGAAATAATCGAATGTTATAAAAATGATGTGAAAAATAGTGTTCAGTCGGTAATGCAGAATATTTGGATTACTCACATATCTTTCAGTGTCGGAACCCCAATAATCTAACTAGGAGGCAACGAAAGAGATTCTTCTTACTCCTACGAAGTTTGGAATGCAAATGACACCGCTCTTCCGTGATCATTGAGTTATAGAAAAATAACCCCCACCACTTCCTACCCTCATCACTTTGATATTTATGAAAAAAACTCTCGACTGAATAATACCAATAATGATGATGGAATAATCGGATGTTTATGATGATAATGAAATAATCGAATGTTATAAAAAAGAATAATAGAAAATAGCGTACAGTCGGTGATGCAGAACATTTGATTTACTCACATATTTTCAGTCTGGGAATACTCAACTGAACTACTAGGAGAGAACAGAGAAGGCACGTCTTACTCCTACGGAAGTCAGAGTACAAATGACGTTGCACGTCCGCAATCATTCAGTTATAGAAAAATTACCTTTCCGCCCACCACCACCATGCGCACAATCATCGCAGTGTGTGACTAAGGAATCTTCCGTGCTTTTATTTTTATTTTTACCGATTACAGTAATATATACCAGAAGCGTTTTTTACCTTCTTCATTTTACAATTTTTAAATAAGTTTTTCTGTGGTGTCGTTCAGGCTTGCGTGCCAATGATTCAAAAACAGTTGATCGCTTCGTCATGTGAAGAACTGAAAAAAATTTCCCAACTCAAAATGATGATAATAATGAAAAAAAAACGAATGTTACAGAAAAAATGATATAAATCGAACGATTGGTAATGGAACGCTGGAAATACTCACACTCCACAGCTTGAGGAGACTCTGAGTGGCAATATATTTTCAAGCTGGTTCTCTCTCTGAACACAGACGTTTCTGTAACGACGGTCAGGACACAAATGACGATACTCGTCCACGATCATGAAGTTATACAAAAATTACTCCCCCACCACTCTATTCTGAGTCAATAAAATGGAATGTAATGTCTGTCTGTTCGTCATGTTGTGTGAGGAATAAAAAATGTTATTTGCCAAAAATGATGATGATAATAGTAATAATATAAATCTAATACTATACATGGAATCTCACCTCGATTGCTTGATAAACTCGAAGACTGTTTGCTTCTTTAGCCGTCGTGGGTGGCTTTACGATTATTGGATAGACACTAGCCTGGAACTCGCATAGACTTGTGCAACGTCAATGTTGATGAAGTTGCCCTTACTATGTGGATAGAGATCACTACGGTGTTGATATCTGCAATATTCATCGATTATGAATGAACAATACTCCAAAACATGAAACGAAAATCATAGTTTTCCACCCCATATAGAGAACATCTGAAAACAAAAAAAAATCACTTTATATACAAAGAAAGTTGAAGTCAACAACCTTGATATACACTCAGTTTGAAAAAATTCCGCCTGGTTTGCTAAATAAGTTGAAAAAAAATCATTCCAGCCAGTTCACTCAACCTACATACGAATTTGTTTTTTCAATCCGCCCCGTTAATTAGGAGGTTCAAAAAGTTCAAATTGCCCAACCTGATATATAAGAAATCAAGAAGTTTGGTTATATCACCTTGTATATACGAGAAAGCTGAGAATATAAGTTCAAAGTGCCCACCCGATGTATTAGAAAGATTAAAAACAATCTGTCCATTTCACGAAAAGTTTAAAAAAAAAAACAAGTTGATGAGAAAATAACCCCTTCAAAACGTGAAGGAGAAAAAAATTCATTTGGGAGGAAGTTTAAAATGAAAAATCCCTAGTAAACAAATAGAAAAAATCCACATCCCAGATATATGGGAAAATGTTTGAAACAAAAATAAATTAAAAAAAATAATAATTCAAGGTACACTTTTGGGCATACAAGAAGGAGGTTTTTGGAAAAAAGTATTGACTTGAAGGAAAATTTGAAAAATCTAATGAACAAATAAAATAAACTTACGTTTTTTAGATGTTTGGTTTGAAGATGTACACATAAACACACAGACACAGAGAGATCAGGATCACTGGATAGAACGATGCATATAGTTCAAGGGACAGCAAAAGAATGAGCCCTGATCTCGTCTATGATCAGTCGCGTAAACCAATTATCTGCTGCGCAATATAAAAATTGATGACTCAGCAGAATTCTTGGAACTGATGTAATATTGCGTAATATGATGCAATAGTTATTGCTCTTGATGACGTCATATGCACTAACAAACAGATCCTAACCTGTCCTTTTCTGTCCCTGTCTCCAGAATGGTACGGGAAATTCTTAGCGGTGGATTTCAGACGAACTCATATTTGTTTCTGACAGTGGATACTCAGACAATATAAATTTGTCATTTTGAAATGGAAAATTATTTTTTCATTCAAAATGTTCGATATAAGAGATTTCATACTGACGGTTGGAATACAATTCCTTGGAATTTTTTGTTTCACGCTATGAAATCTCAATAATGCATATTGTGCGGGTGTAAAATATTTAATCAATCATTTTTCAGTCAACATCAATTATTTGTCTGTATTCAGCGATATCTTCAATCAAACTTGAGTATCATATACTATTTTCATAATAAGGATATCCCAACCTTGAAAGAAAAAGCATCGGTTTCACTTTCTGATATCGAAATTATTCCATATAGTCAGCTGATGGAAGGAAAGCGTATATAGGTGGTCATTCATATCGTGTTTTGTAGCTCATAACTGAATAAAAATGCAATATCAAGCCACTTTATTGTCTGTCTGTTCGTTCATCTATTATAATAATTATAGTAAAGAGCAATGAATTTCAGACTAACTTCCTGATGGGATAGAAATTTGGAATTATGAACATAGCTCAGAACTGGATAATAATGCAATATTGACTCAATCACTTGTCCGTATGTTTTTCCGTTTGCATGTAATAATAATAATTATATGAAGGAACAATACATTTTGAACTAACTTTCCGATGAGATAGAGCTTGAAATTTCAAGCAATGCTCAGAACGGAATGAAAATGCAATATTAAGTCACTTCATTGTCTATCTGTCTGTCTGTCAGACAATTGGTTTATCTATAATGATAATAGTGAAGAGCAATAAATTTCAGCATTCCCGATGAGATAGAAATCCGAAACTTTGAACATAGTCCAGAACTGAATGAAAATGCAATATCAATCCGATTTTTCGTCCGTCTGTCTGTTGGTTTGTGTCTGTATCAATGATAAATATGGTAGTAGGAAGCAATACATTTCAGAATAACTTTCCGATGCGCTATAGACTTGAAACTTTGAACATAAATCAGAACTGGATGGAAATGTAATATAAGTATGGCTTCTTGTCTGCCTGTTCATTTATTGAATGTAATTATAATAATATGAAGGAACAATAAATTATAAACTAACTTTCCGATGAGATGGAGCTTGGAACTTCAAGCAATGCACAGAATGGAATGAAAATGCAATGTTAAGTCACTTTATTGTCTATCTGTCTGTCTGTCTGTCAGACTGATCATTTATCTATAATAAAAATACTAAAGAGCAATTAATTTCCCGATGAGATAGAAATTTGAAATTTGAACATAGCTCGGAACTGAATGGAAATGTAATATAAGTTTGGCTTCTTGTCTGTCTGTACGTTTGTTTGTATGTATCATTCATAATAATGATAGTATTGATGGAATTAGGATTTTTTCTGCAATGTGCATGGTCACAGTATTTTTCATTCCTCGAAAATTCTTATTCGGATCTGAATTCAGTGTTATCCTATATATCTTTCATATTGTATGAAAAGTCAGGGACTCCATATTCAAACATATCAAACGACACTAACGTATAAATGGAGGGACTGGCTGCAATTGGAGGACCATTTTTTCATTTTTAACGATGGGCGGTACATTTTTTTTTCATATATGGTTGAGTGTCAGGCCCCCATGAATGCGTCAGGTATCAGTGGCATGTTCCAGAGACCGTTAATCGCCCCAGGCGGGTCAGCCCCCGTAACGAATACGTATATTGAAATTATTAACCTAAAACCGTTATACTTTTTTATATCAAATGATTGAGCCCCACACACGATAACCTCACATATCTCAGAGCTCCGTAGTAGTTAACCGGGGCCGTTAAACGCTCCAGGCAGGTCACCCCCTCACAACGGATATATATATATATATATATATATATATATATATATATATATATATATATATATATATATATAAATATATGGACTTTCCCTTCTCCTCTCGGGAAAATATAGATGGAGTCAAAATATCACCAGTACTCCATATAACTTTTGTTCCTGAAAGCCTTCGTTACCAAGTCACGGGCCTTCAAAGTAACAAAATGAAAAATGTTTTTCTTTGATAACTTTCAAAGTGAATATTCAAAATTATCTAAATTATGGTAATTGACTAGACAAATGAATTCCTTCGATGAGGCTCCATGCAGGAGTCAGTTGTTCTGCTACAAAGTCAGGAACGGACTACCCCCGATGGTCCACACCCCAAAACATTGAAATGACAGATAATTTTTCAATAGTTTTCGATAAAATAAGGTTACCTAGACAATTTTCTGAATGAAAGTACTCGTGTGGAAAGTCGATCGGAGCAACGATTCTCAATATAAATTCAGTTCCACTCGACGACATCAAACCCGATCGTCCACCATTACTTGAAATGAAGAATTTTCACAGTACATGTAATAATTTAATTTAATGCCAACGGTAATTCAATAACATTTATAACAGGGAAAATACAAATTATGATAAAATAAAGTTGTAAACAAAAACTACAGTACCTAGTTGAAAGTTTCATTCACAATGTAGATATTTTTTCAAATGAAATATCAAGTAAGTAGATTCGTGATGTTTTTGAACTAACAAGCTTTTCCACTATGAAATATGGAATCAGTGCATATTTTGTATGTGTGCGTGGTATAGGCAGGTTTCGTGTTGTGTTATCTTAATCTCCTGCCAATTCGTATTCACAGCTTGAATGTTGAGGAGTTTCACTGATAAGTATAATTTCATGGGAGAAAATCTTCAACTCGAAGATAAATCCAACTGGAAGAACGCACATCGGAAGACATAACTAATAGAAAGCAAACGAATGAACTACAGAAACGGCTGCACATGAGTAGGTGGAAAATATCCGGTGAATAAATTTATGTTCCATTTCTTCCACAGATGTTGACGAAAACACCTTGTAGAAAGGAATTAAATAAGTGTGGATAGAAAATGACAACTGGAATGCGATTTTATTCTGTTGAGTGGTGCGTTGTCATTGTATTGTCAATATTCTAATAGGTTCAAAGTGTTTTGATATGGCCGAACAGTTTACATTCAACGAATATGCAGATATGCATGCATTGTATGGATGTGCATTTGGTAATGCTGCAGAAGCCCGTCGTCTGTATGCCGAGCATTTTCTCAATCGAACGTTACCGGCAAGAGGAACGTTTGAGCGTGTCGATCGCAGCTTGAGGGAGACAGGTATGTCTAATGGATGATCAATTGGAGCCTGTTGTTTTATTTCGATATTATTGTGGGTTCAGTTTAGTCAAAACGAGGTGGTGAGGACGCTCCTAGGGCTGTGCGTACCGTTGTATTGGAGAAAAATATCGTGGAGACTGTCGCTGATGATCCTTCAATGAGCATCAGAAATCTATCAGAATAGTTCCATACATCAAAGTCCACTATTCATAGAATAAATAGGGAACAACTGCTCCACCCATATCACATCCAGAAGGTACATTCCATGACACCTGAAGATTTTCCAGCACGACTGGAATATGCCAATGAGCAAGGAGAGCATATGACTT